>JALPQI010016679.1:0-24060 GCA_025490895.1 Thaumatotibia leucotreta
GGAGCATGGCCCGATATGCTCTTGGCCGGTTTTATTTAATTTTTAATTTAGTGAAGTATATTATATCCATATATTATTTGAAAAGTGTTTTTATTTCGATCGAAGCTTATTTCCTTCACTAGGGTTTTATTTTTAATTTATTTGTATGTAGATACAGTACTTATTCTAAAATGGTATACCTCCAGTTCTATGATCATCATAGACAATATGGAAAAGTTTTGAAAGTGGTATTAGTGCTGCAGACAATATAAAACTGCGAAAGGTAGATATATTAATGCCTCGGAGGAATCATAAAGGAGAAGGCATGCAGTAACTTACCCCTCTGTTCAAAACCTTGGTCAAAAACAAAAACCTTGACCAAAACCTCATGTAAAATCGATTAAATGTCATTCACAAATTCGCTTTGCATGTGAACACAACATCGCCAAGATGGTTGTATGTGCCGTAAAATCAATTACTTCGAGTTTACAAAAAGATGGCATGACGATTACAACCACAGTCATTGTACGAATTCGTGCACGTGTATAAATGTTTTATGTAAATTAGTTGTATTAGTGTGGCACTTTAAATGAGTGTTGTTGTATTGTGTCGGTGTGGGTGTGTACGAATGCAAGGGAGTTTTGCATTTGTGTGCACTAATTGTGTGTGTGCGTTACCTCGTCCCCTCCAAATATCAGCAGACTATTTTGTTAGAACAAATGCGCCGATACTTGTTCCAGGTAATATATGTTCTAAGATTAAAGCTAAAGCAGTATGTTACGCGACACGACGGAACCTTCATTGGCTGTAAATTAACTTTTCTCAAACTTGCAATGAAATGTTGGCATTAGGTACGCCTAATTAAACCAGGAAGTACCATCTCGCTGGTTCGATGATTGAACTTGCTAATTATGTAAAGGCATTTCATAGTAGTACCACAGTCTAAAAACCAATACAGTCATTCGACGAAGCCGTCTCGACAGAGCAATCGTGCGGGGTGTGCGGGGCGCGGGGCGGGTGGGGCGAGCCCAAGCTGCATACGTCGCCATTGTTAATAGCTTGGGACATGACTTTCAGGGCTGACGCGTGTCTTGTTTTAAATGTTTTGATTTGTTTATAATTACAATGGTGCATAAAACCATATTCAATAGGTAAAGTATTAAACACTGAATAATAAAATTGTATTTTATTTATATTGTTAACAAGCTCTTATTCCCAAATCAAATATAAGACTGCCATGCAAAGACAAATAACCAGCGTCACTTGGGACGATGGGAAAATTGTAACGAAACGTACATGCGCATGAAACCTAAAAACGTTAAATAAATAAATATTTGAGGACATCTTACACAGATCGTCCTAGCCCCAAACTAAGCAAAGCTTGTACTATTGGGTACTAGGCGATGATATACGAACTTATATAGATAAATACATACATATTACATAGAAAACAACCATAACTCAGGAACAAATATGTTCACGTTCATCACACAAATATTAGCCTTCGGGGAAATATTTGCCTTATTGGAATTCGAACCCAGGACCTCCAGCTTCGTAGGCATAGTCGCTATCAACTAGGCTACGGAGGCCGTTGATTACCCTCCTTTTTTGAACAGTTAGGTAAAGTCTGTGACAACCCTAGGCAAATACTGTAACCTTGTGCGGTGTCGGCTTTACGCCAACATCAAAGGCGTCGGTCCACTGTTACTCTTTACACTGTGGTAGTACCGGAAGGAACCTGCTTTAAAAAGTTAAATACCAGAAGTAACTTGTAAACTGACAGAACATCTTGGCATTTCACCGTAAAAAAAAGAACTAATGTCAATGTCTTCGGGTAAAAGATTATCTCAAATAGTTTAAAAAAAAATTACGTGTAAGATATTTTTGTTACTATTTTTTAGATTCGTTTGTGTACTATGAAAATAACTTTCGATTTTTTATTTCATTGCAAGTTTTCTCAAAGCACTATACAAATCTCGACGAGAAATATGGTTACAAGCTATAACTACTTGGCCTGTAACCTTTCGTTTCCCTTCCTCTATAGTAATGTACTAAAACGGAACTCATAGATTCGTCATGTCCGTCTGTCACAGCCGATTTATTCGAAAACTATAAACACTACAGTAATTAAATTTTATAAAGATATTATACTGGACTTAACACTATTCCTAAATAGGCCAGTGGATCACCTCCTAAAGTTCCTACACCATTATTCCAAACAACCTGTATAACTGTGTATGCTGTGTAGATAAATACAAGAATTGCTTGTTTTAGGGTGCAAGATATTTAAGTCTTGTATAGGTATGTACATAATGTTTTCACTTCGGTTTTGACTAATGGCCCGCCCTGTATTTATTGCGGAATAATCGTATTTGCGACATTTATTGATTAATGTGAAAAATGTCCTAATAAAATTAAAAATATACGTCAGTCACTAGTAAGGTTATTTAATAACTTAACAAAACGTATATCTATGTAGAAATAATTGTACATCATATTAAAAGTAAAATTCTCGTTGACCTTTACGCTCAAGCTCATATTTACGATGTCTACGTGAAATATAAATATGTCATTTTATTTATAGTATTTCATAGTTTTATAAAATGTTAGAAGATTCATAATAGGCATGATGACTGTCAAGTCAAATCAACATGTTTTTTTCCAACTGTCAAAACGATCGAAACTATGGAGTTTTATCTATATATATAAAAGAAGAAGCTCCCTTATAAAGATGCACGCACAGCCTAAACCCCTGGTCCTATAGACTCCAAATTTGGCACGTAGGTTCCTTTTATGGTGTAGACGAGCACTAAGAAAGGATTTTACAAAATTCACCTTCGAAGGGGTTGAAATGGGGGTCCAAAGTTTGTATGGCGAAATAAGATTAGTTGAACTATTTGATCCGAAACTTCGCAAAAGTATTCTTTAAAGTAATTGAGTAAAGCTATGTTAAAGGTTTTTTGAAAATTCAACCCCCAGAAAAAGGTAAAAAAGGGTGACGAAGTGAAAAAATCAAGTTGGGTATCGTTTCTATGGTTTATCGGGACGTAGATCACGAATACAATAACGATTTTAAATTTTAACGCGGCGGACGTGAAATACTATGTACACGGTTATGGTGTAATGGGGTAAAATTCGAAAAATATCAATATAATTTTATTATTTATCTTTTATCTATATATATAAAAGAAGAAGCTCCCTGATAAAGATGCACGCGCAGCCTAAACCCCTGGTCCTATAGACTCCAAATTTAGCACGTAGGTTCCTTTTATGGTGTAGACGAGCACTAAGAAAGGATTTTACAAAATTCACCTTCTAAGGGGTTGAAATGGGGGTCCAAAGTTTGTATGGCGAAATAAGATTGGTTGAACTATTTTATCCAAAATTTCGCAAAAGTATTCTTTAAAGTAATTGAGTAAAGCTATGTTAAAGGTTTTTTGAAAATTCAACCCCCAGAAAAAGGTAAAAAGGGTGACGAAGTGAAAAAATCAAGTTGGGTATCGTTTCTATGGTTTATCGGGACGTAGATCACGAATACAATAACGATTTTAAATTTTAACGCGGCGGACGTGAAATACTATGTACACGGTTATGGTGTAATGGGGTCAAATTCGAAAAATATCAATATAATTTTATTATTTATCTTTTATCTATATATATAAAAGAAGAAGCTCCCTGATAAAGATGCACGCGCAGCCTAAACCCCTGGTCCTATAGACTCCAAATTTAGCACGTAGGTTCCTTTTATGGTGTAGACGAGCACTAAGAAAGGATTTTACAAAATTCACCTTCTAAGGGGTTGAAATGGGGGTCCAAAGTTTGTATGGCGAAATAAGATTGGTTGAACTATTTTATCCAAAATTTCGCAAGAGTATTCTTTAAAGTAATTGAGTAAAGGTATGATTAGGTTTTTTAAAAATTCAACCCCTGAAAAAGGTAAAAAGGGTGACAAAGTGAAAAAATCAAGATGGGTATCGTTTTTATAGTTTATCGAGTCGTAGATCACGAAAACAATCACGATTTTAAAATTTAACGCGGCGGACGTGAAATACTATGTACACGGTTATGGTGTGATGGGGTAAAATTTGAAAAATATCAATATAATTTTATTATTTATTTATATTTATTGAACATATTGCGATATTAATTAATATTTATGTTCATTTCTGGTTCTAGAGATTCCAAATTTAGCGCGTAGGTTTCTTTGAGGATGTAGGGGTGCTCTAAAAAGGTTAAGTCGAAATCCACTCCCTAGAGGGTGCAATGGGAGTCCAAAGTTAGTATGGCGAAACAAGATTAGTTGGACTATTTTGTCCGAAACTTCCTAGGAGTATTCTTCAAAGTAATAAAGACATGTTTGCAGGTTTTTTGAAAATTTAACCCCTGAAAAAGGTAAAAAGGGTGAGGAAGTGAAAAAATCAAGTTGGGTATCGTTTCTATGGTTTATCGGGACGTAGATCACAAAAACGATTTTAAAATTTAACGCGGCAGACGTGAAATACTATGTACACGGTTATGGTGTGATGGGGTAAAATACGAAAAATATCAATATAATTTTATTATTTATGTTCATTTCTGGTTCTACAGATTCCAAATATAGCGCGTAGGTTTCTTTGAGGGTGTAGGGGCGCTCTAAAAAAGGTTAAGTCAAAATCCACTCATTAGAGGGTGCAATGAGTCTAAAGTTTGTAGGGGAAACTTGACTATTTAAACTGTTTTATCCGAAACTTCACAGGAGTATTCCCAAACATAAATGACTAAAGACATGTTTTAGGGTTTTTGAGAACTGAACTCTTGAAAGTGGTAAAAGGTTAAACAGTAAAAAAACAACATGGTTATCGTTTCTATAGTCTACTATCGTGTCGCTGTACCGAGGTGTACGTGAAATACCATCTTTTCTGTTATGGTCTCATGGGCTTGCGGGTTATGACAGGGGTATCGTTTTAGTGTTTATTTCTGATAAAAAAATCTAAATATAGCATGTTAACCAACGTTAATAACCTTTTAAGTTTTCCCGAGTTTTCATGCGATAGTAATCATAGTACATATATCTGTGTATCCAAGGTGTTTTTTATAAATTCTAAACAGTCGTCACCATAAATTTCGACGTTTTTGATCCAATGGTGTAATTCGATGTATCGGGATCCCAGAGATTCTTAACAAACTGCAAAAAAGGCTGCCTATTCAATTTCCGTTTCGATATTGTCCGTCATAAAAATCGGTGGTAATCTGAAGTTCTGACTGATCTGTTCATCACAATGAAGCAGAAGTCAAATTTGCAAGAAACGGTAACAATATTGAGTTACTTCAAATGTTAATCAGCTCGCCTAATTATGGTCATCTTTGTTAGGCCTGGGAAACGACAAATGATAGTTTTTATCATCAAAACACAACAATCACCTATGTGAGTGTGTATGTAAACTTTTAAAGATAAAAAACATTTGTCAGTTACCAGATGGTAAAGATGACCATAATATGATAGCGGATTTTGATAATAATCTATATCTGAAATGTTAAAGCGTTTCAAGTAATGAATTTGAGGTCAAATTTGCACAAAATGATCGGCACCGTGAATTTATTTAGTTTGAATCCGACCTTAATAAAAATCGGTATCTTAGGATCCAAGGGGGTTTTTACAAAAAGTGAGAAGCTATCACATCTAAAATTTCTAGAACTTTGATTTAATATTGATAAAAATCGATACCTACCGAGAAGATGAAAAGTTCTTCATATGGAATTTGAAGTCAAAATTGCAAAAATAATTCGCCATCATTATAGCCATCATCATATTAGTTTAATACGACCGTGATAAAAATTTATAGAACGCGGCCGAACCGCGGGTAAAAGCACCATCCGCCACACTTAAATCGGTTAAGGCAAACGCGAGATAATCGCGGGAAAACATTAACATGCAGTGAATAGATATTAGAACGCGGGCGAAGCCGCGGGTAACTGCTAGTATGAAATACACAAAAGAGACGTCACGTTTGTGTACTGCCAAATGACCTACTCTTAAGTTCTTTTCAATTTATTAAATATAAGTTCTGTACATAAATTACTGCAATTTACATCTTAGTAATAATTTCTTCGTGTATTGGAGGTAAGTACGGTATTACTAACGAGAGTGTTAGAAGACCGACACCGTAGGCGGAGGGCTTTTAATGACTCGAGTTAGTACGCCTCTTACCGACCGTGATGCATACAATGTTTTTCCTCACACTTGCCGACAAAAAATAAGTTTTAAGACAAAATATTATTCAACGACATACTGACATTTATTTCTATTACTCCCTAGGGAATTTCACTTTTCTATTAGGTACTTCCGCAACGCATGCAAGCAATGGCGCGCTTAGACAGCACGTGTGATGAAAATGATATTTATTACATTTAATGTTGTAAATATCTTATAGCCGTTATCATTTCTGAAAAACACCATTAAAAATTAGAAAAAGCCACAAAAAATAAAATAAAAAAACATTACTTTTTCTAAGTAACTTGTGGGGCATTCAATTTTTAGTTGTTTATAGAGTTAGCGAAACGTATTACTTTTCACGACATGTTTCACCCAGTATATGTATGATATAACGCGGTAATATAATTAAATTCAATGAACAATGTCAGTTTATTGATCGGATTCTGAAAACCGCTGTAGCTACCCACTTTTGTGATAATTATTTCAAAGCTACGCCCTATTCGGTGAAATAATCGCTACTTTACCCACATTTGGTTACTAAATTAGTGCTACTCATTTGCATAATCCTGGGCATGATTGCTAAATAGGAAAATTAATCTATCGTTGTAGTAAAATGTGTGGTTAGGTACGAGTATCACATAGTTTACAAGGGTAATAAGGATTTTATTGTATGCCATTCAACAAGTTCGCTTGTCTCGTTGCAACGTGTTGATAAAATGGCGGTGACAATGTCCTAAACTCTCGGGCTACAATGTACATTTTACGAGATGCTAAGCTGTAAAGCGGTAATTTTGTGTGAGTTCTTTCTTTTTCCGCTGGTTACTTCGTAACAACAGTTGACGAGCAGCGGGTTTGCGCTACAAATTTAGTCATAAACATTATCTCTGTAATACAAACTTGTGAGCGTTTCTTACATATAAAACGCGTCGTTAAATTTATAAATAAAAGTTTTTCATGCTAGATATAACAATAATTTTATTATGATGATACGTTTAAGGGCACATTTTATAGACTAAGCTGCTAAGAAGAGTAGAAATTATAAAGTACCAACAATAAAGAGTCTCGTCCTATTCAAATTAGTCGTAACTAAAGAATACTGGGCAAGATGTTGCCATTTTTAGCCAGCTAATAATTAGGCAAAAGTACAATTATTTTTTGTCTATATATTTACATGTATTTTTATGTACTCATAGGTGAAGCAATATCATGAGACAAAGTATTTCGTAGGAAGTAGGAAATTCGTAACTCGTGACGATTTAAAACCCTCCCTTTGGTCGTGTGTTAATTATTAGAATTTTTTCACAATGATTGTCAATTTGTTATTCATATGGCGAATAACCATGTCAACTATACTCATTAGTAAAATAAAAAAAATGGAGATATGGTCTTACGATATTTTTTTGTACAGGCGGCAGCTCAAAACGGCCACCTAGAAGTGATCCGCGCGCTAGTGGAAGCGGGAGCAGACGCGGACGCGGAAGACCGCGACGGCGACCGGGCCGCGCACCACGCCGCCTTCGGAGATGAGCCGTCCGCTCTCCGCGCGCTCGCCGCCGCCGGCGCGGATTTGAACGCGCGGAACCGCCGCCGACAGACCCCGCTGCATATAGCGGTGAATAAGGGACATCTGGGCGTCGTCAGGACTTTGTTACAACTCGCTGTGCATCCGAGTTTGCAGGTTAGTTTTAGATTAAGGAGGTACTTTCCAAGCGGCAGCGGACGCGGTAGACCGCGACGGCGACCGGGCCGCGCACCACGCCGCCTTCGGAGATGAGCCGTCCGCTCTCCGCGCGCTCGCCGCCGCCGGCGCGGATTTGAACGCGCGGAACCGCCGCCGACAGACCCCGCTGCATATAGCGGTGAATAAGGGACATCTGGGCGTCGTCAGGACTTTGTTACAACTCGCTGTGCATCCGAGTTTGCAGGTTAGTTTTAGATTAAGGAGGTACTTTCCAAGCGGCAGCGGACGCGGTAGACCGCGACGGCGACCGGGCCGCGCACCACGCCGCCTTCGGAGATGAGCCGTCCGCTCTCCGCGCGCTCGCCGCCGCCGGCGCGGATTTGAACGCGCGGAACCGCCGCCGACAGACCCCGCTGCATATAGCGGTGAATAAGGGACATCTGGGCGTCGTCAGGACTTTGTTACAACTCGCTGTGCATCCGAGTTTGCAGGTTAGTTTTAGATTAAGGAGGTACTTTCCAAGCGGCAGCGGACGCGGTAGACCGCGACGGCGACCGGGCCGCGCACCACGCCGCCTTCGGAGATGAGCCGTCCGCTCTCCGCGCGCTCGCCGCCGCCGGCGCGGATTTGAACGCGCGGAACCGCCGCCGACAGACCCCGCTGCATATAGCGGTGAACAAGGGACATCTGGGCGTCGTCAGGACTTTGTTACAACTCGCTGTGCATCCGAGTTTGCAGGTTAGTTCTTAGATTAAGGAGGTACTTTCCAAGCGGCAGTGGACCGGGCCGCGCACCACGCCGCCTTCGGCGATGAGCCGTCCGCTCTCCGCGCGCTCGCCGCCGCCGGCGCGGATTTGAATGCGCGGAACCGCCGCCGACAGACCCCGCTGCATATAGCGGTGAATAAGGGACATCTGGGCGTCGTCAGGACTTTGTTAGAACTCGCTGTGCATCCGAGTTTGCAGGTTAGGTTTTAGATTAAGGACTTACTTTCCTCAGTCACTGCCACTGCAACGAATTGTTTTTGTAATTTTAAAGAGAAAAAAATGCGAGAAAATGGTGGTTGTGTTTTATGATCACGCAATGCACTACGCCGGCTTCGGGAATGAACGGTCTGCTCTCCGCGATTTGAACTCCAGGAACAGTTGGCGCTAGACCTCGGACATCTGGGCTCCGTCAGGACTTTGTTAAACTCATTGTACATCTGAGTTTACAGTCGCCGTCAGAGATATCGTTGCGTCCGGAGCGTACAAAAATATCTGAATAGGCCTTTATTGCCATAACGATACATGCGTGTTTAGATTTTTGTAGCGCTCCATTTCTGCGATACGAGCCCCGATGCAGTGGAGTTCGTCTAGTTCGAAACAATTTTTACAAATTTTTGAATATTTTAAAAATGATCACATTATGCTAATGATAAATTGTATGAACGTTAGTCATGGTTAATGTACTACATTTCAAGAGACACAACAATCTGAAGTACGCTTTTGTTGTTTAATAAATCGATTCTAACAAACCAGTGTCTAAATTATATTTTCGTTCACCACCGTAATTCCGCCTTAATAAGCTTGAAGCAAAATTCGCAGTGCATCAGGTGTACCATGTCGTCTTTAATATTAATGGCGTTCTTTACATTCATTGATTATTTACAAAATTAAAAATTGTGGAAAAAATTTAAAAAAATAACCCTCGTAAAATAGTTTTTTTTTTATTCTGATTTATTAAGTCTAAATATTTTATACTCAAAGAAACTACTTTAGTACTACTATTGAATAGTGAAGGTTTTGTCTCTAAACCTTTTCCCCCGACCCCCTTTTCCCCCCCACCGAACCTTTCTAACTGGACGAGAACATATGCATCGGGGCTCGTATAGTTAATGGAGTCGATACAACGGAGTTTATCCATCTTTAACTGTGTATTTAACCAGTACCTAATAGACAACATGTTTTCGATTTCTGAAAATCATCATGTGATGCCTGAGCAGCACTAATTGGCGCGTGTTCGCCTGAAACCCACATACGTGTCCTATTTGACAAGCGCGCTACAATGACAGTCAGTCCTGCTGTCATTGGTCCTTATTTGCTACGTGTCGAAAGGCACGCCATTTTGCACTAATTTTGGACAGCTAAGTAATTAAGTAAGGTAATTATTTTCACCATTGTGAAATGACTGTCAATATATAGCACGTATAGCTCCAACACCAGAAATTTAGGTCTAAATTATTCAACATAAGCGAAAATGTATTGATGTTGAACTTTACGGTCTTCATTTCGAGGCCTCAAACCCTCTTTTAGGTCATCATATCATAGGTATCTCATTCGCATATTTCATGCTTTCGATACAACTTTCTTGTAAAAGGCAAATTGGATTTATGTGCTCACATTATACTTTTTAGGATTCCAAAACGAAAGGAAAGAACCCTGTGAAAAATATTGTACGTGACACTTTGACAGTGACAGTTGTTTGTATATCTGTTGTAAATGCTATAGGTAATCAAACTGCAAGTAATTTGAAAGTTGGAATCATTACATATAAAAAATACATACACGTATAAATACGTTATAAAATATACAAAACAATATATAATAATAAAAACAATGCACCCATGCACAATCACAATACCCACTATGACGGTTGAATTAATTTGCGTTCAAAAGAAAATTTGCTTTCTTCAAATAGCTTATTTATGCAACAAGACCACTTGTTGCATAAATAAACATCGATTCCTGAAAAAAAGTCTTGAATTGAAATTAACAAATCAACCTTACATTTCGCTACCTGACAGTTAGATACATGACACGGAAGTAAAGAGATCTCTCATGAGGGGAAAGGGAGGAAGTTGTGCCAAACGTGTATTGGCATGACAAATAGCTTATTGCAATTGATGGTGTCATTTTCGTCTTTTCTTCGTATTTTGGGAACTTGCCCTGGTTGACACGCGAAATCATACTTTGTTATTTGGTCCATACGGTTGTCAGTGCGGGAGTGTAACATTTCGAGTATACCTACAAGATGAGAAAATATTCTATTGTCACACTTTAGAGGGTTAATCCGTAGGGTATATTGATCAACTATTACTATGGGGTCAAAATACGAATAATGCTGTTAGCTGAAACCTCAGATTAATAGCTGATTTATTTTTGGCGGGTAGGATATTGATCCCATAGTAAAAGTTCATCAATGTGACCGTATCCTCCAAATATTGTATTTGTGAATATCGTGTCACCCTGTTTAGTTTTATAGCTAGTTATAACAAATGAGTAATTAATTAATTCTAATGTAAACATGACGGAGGAGTCAAGACACCGTCCTAAATAAAGCGACACACGAAACTAACCGATTGCGTGATATGAACATGTTTCAAATTTGCTTAGTACCTATCAATATCTACTTAAACCTGTAGATCTCGGCTTAATTAATTGAAAATCTAAGCAGGTATTCTGTTCCGTTTCGTTTCGTTTGATAACAGTTTTCGCATTGGTCGTTATCTGAAAATCAACATGCATTATAAGCCGGCACCCTAATTGGCGCGCGTTCGCTCGGAGCCTAAATACGTGCCCCAGTTGACAAGCGGGGCCGTACGGTGACATTCAGTCGTGCTATGTCAGTCATATCCTCGCATCCTACGCTTATATTTGTTATATGTACAGTACAGCGCCACAATTACTCATTCCTTTTTGACAGCTTGCAATACTCTCACGAATAACACTTTTGAAATATTGAAGTAGAGTTGCAGGTAGTTACATACACTTTCACAAAGCGAATCCCTTATGTCGTATAAAAGAAAAAAGTCTATAGTCTTACCTGTGTTACGTTTTTAGCTAATATTACCGACTAAATATTTCTTTGCTGTTTTGTAATCCTGAATCCTGAAAAGTACATATAATTTTCTTTTGTAAAAATATCATCATCATCATCATCATCAGCCAATTGACGTCCACTGCTGGACATAGGCCTCCCCCAGAGAGTTCCACAAAGATCGGTCGTGAGCTGTCCGCATCCATTGGACACCCGCAACCTTTACCAGGTCGCCGCTCCATCTTGTAAAAATATATTGAAATTTAATAGAGAAATAAGCTCTCGTTACAAGTATAAATGTGATTTTATTTGAATACATGCAATTTCAAAGTGTACAAATGGTCTGGTAACTATGTTGGCGGTTGTACAACTTCAGGTTTATTTTAATAGAGATACCAGTATGAATAATAGTTAGTGTCCTTCATTTACAAGTTTATAATTTGTTGTAAAGCCGCTTATGCCGATAAAGTTTTTGCCGACGGCGAAGACCGAATTAAATTAAATTTGAGGACGGATTATTACTGTGCCTCATTTTATATAAGAACCTATTAACAGGTAGTACCTACTGAATGCGTCAAGTACGTTTTAAATTTAGTGATAACCGCCCACTACGCCTACATTAAACTGAAACTTGAATTTCAATGTGATGTTGCGGTACTTTAACAAGCATTTGCTTAATGTTTCATATTATCTCCAACATTATTTCCATTATTCATAAAACATAAACTGCCTTTGGGGAGTTTTATGTTTTTAATAAACACAAATGTCAAAGTATTGTGGAGAACAAACGAATTTTAACATTTAACTTTGCGGACATTTATTTTATAACTTTTTGAATAACGCCATAAGGTACAAAGCAGTCATTATAACTGGATGAAAATAATCACTTAGTAGGTACCTAATTTAAGGTTTTGCATTTCAAATTGCAATCAAATCTTATGGCACATCTAAATTTACGTTACACGCGGGATTTGATTTATGGTATCAGCAATATTAACGCATGAAATTAATTAACAGTGTGAAAATGATATTCGACCCTATCTCAAAGGATCAAATTAATAGTAGCGGTTCAATATATAATTCTTATTTGTTTGCGTTTATTGTAGTTAATGAAAATATCGTGATTTAGTGGAGTTCGCGTATTTATATATAGCGGATAACTTTCATCAACCAGACTAAATGGGAATAAGCGTTGCGGTCTTATACTTTTACAACATTGATTACTCATGTGATCCGGTGTCGCCGAGCCGTTAGCGCGGCGGGTTAGATGTGTCGGCATTAATCCTCGTCTCATCCACCGCGGAACCGTGCCGTTACCCGGGACCCGTGTCTCTTGGACTTTTAATCTAGGCTCGAGTTTCTCTGTAATGAGTGTTGCGACGCTCTCAGACATGCGGTCGCCGTAATTGCCAAACTTTGCCCCATCCTTGGCGCCCTGCCCCTCTAACCTTCAGTTGTCACGCTCCATTGTTCTCATGGTAACGCGTGTGTTAGATGCCTTTGCGATACTAATAGCGTAAATCGTAACTTCAGCAGGTGATATTGTTATTACATTGTCTCAAAGGTGGGTAACGTAGAAGGAACTAAGATATGTTTAAGGTGTTGCTATTTCTTAATTTTAGCAAAAATAATCCACGGGATATACATAACTATATATAATACCTATAATTCATATCTTACATGGTTGCTCGCCTTGGTGGAGCATAGCTTGAGAATCAGATAGCATTTAATGCAATTTCTCGTAGTTGTATGAGACGGAGTGGGTTTAATTTAGTTAGTTAAACTCAGTGTTTCAAACAAACGCTACGCTTGGCATCTCTAAGAACGCTGATTAACTGAGAAGCGGTGTTCTCCGTCAAGGCTTTTGCAGATGTTCAAAGTAGGTACCTATCTAGAAATTAACCTCAACAAAATGTTTCCGTCTCTATCGCCACCCAAATTAATGTACAATCGTCGAGTCTAATAACAAAAATTAAGCAGCATTGTTTCAATAAACTTTCTAGGAAATTAATTACTTCAAATAATTTCTAAATTAGAAATTTCTTAATTGGCTCCGGTATGCCTGCTGTGAACTTTCTCTGAAATCTTTGTTTAATGAAATAACTATCACGGCGAGCTAGCGGCATATTGAAACGCAATTGGGCGTAAAGCTATTTAAATCTGAATAGGGCATTGTGAAGGCGCGTCACCTTGATTCAGGAATGGCGTCGTCTCGTACTTATTAAGTTAGAGTGGCGCCGCCGTCGCCCGCGGATCCTCGCCTGCGCCGGCCGCTGCCTCCGGGCCCGAGCTCTCACAATCAACCTTAACGGGCTAAATGCCCTCCTCGCGACTCTGTTTGTACATCACTGCCTACACTCTCCTTAATAGACGTACAGCTTTATCCAACATTTTAATTCGTTATGCTTTCAAATGCTGGTAAACATTAGAGACGATTGAGAAATCTTAAGTAAAACTTCTTTTTATCCGCTTTGCTAGATGAAATGGTGGTGAAATGCTCTACTAAACGAAAGTCGGATCCATATGTTATAATTTTAAATACATATTTTTAGTAGGTAGGTACGTAAATAATACCGGTACTTAACAGTTTTGCAAGTTGAATGTCTAATATAGAATACGCTAATGATCTGTCGAGATTAGAGTTCAAGTCAGTGCATTTTAGTGTAAAAAACATAAAATGTCTATATACACTTAATTAGAATCGAAATGTTTGTTCTACATTCAGAAATAGTAGGTAATACCTCCACCCATTTTATTGTTATTATGGTATGCAATAAAGAGTAATGTATTGTATTGTGAATAGTTTGGACAATATTACATTGGTTGGTCTACGCCGTAGCAATCGTAGCCGGCTCAATCTAAACACGCCAGGCGTAGCACAAAGTTCGCAGATCGCCGATACTTCTTCGTAGCTTAGAAACTCGCTAGTTACTATATATATGATGAAATTGATGAAGATTTGCGCACCATACTAATACAAATCTTCACCATGTACTTCGGTTTAACCGTAAAGTAAAAGACGCTGCCAGAACTCGGCAAAGGCGCCTGTTACGTAAATATCTGTTGGGCGTGTTGCGAATTGGACAGAATACGCGATGAGGGGTGCCGTGCACTTCTAACTATATGTTGGAAAGAGTTGGAATAACTTACGTTCCAAATTTATATACGTGACTGGCTGCTTTGTGATAACGCTGTCAAATTCCTTTGAAAAATAAAGGTAGTCTGTTTTATGAAGTTAACTACTGCATTTGTTCGAGATAGGTGATAAAAGTTAAGTGGATGACATAAAAGTAGCTTAGGTTTTATACTAAGCCAAATAAATGGAGGATATCCGCACTAGCTTTAGAAATTCTAACACGGCGTCGAGGATACATTACTTATTAAAAATACATCGCGTGGTATGAATTATCCATGTATCCCTATATAGGGTAATTTAAAATTTCAGAGAAATAAAACTATTAAAACGGATAAACTCGCGTAAGTATATTAATTAACTTTAACTTAATTCCGACGTTTCGAACACTTTACAGGGTTCGTGGTGGTTAATTAATATACGCGAGTTTATCCGTTTTCATAGTTTTATTTCATGAGTGATCCTCGTGGTAACCGAAGAAAATATTACTTCATAGAAGGTTTAAAACTACGGCGTGCAAATCCGTGTGGATACTGTACATATGAACATATACTCGTATTTACATTTGTATGTACTCGGAAGTATACATATGAATACGTATGATGTCATTCATACACGGCCTAAAGACCGTTCTACGAATAAGGAAGTTTATACACAGGTAATCTACATATAACAAGGCTATCTCTATTATTTGGGAGAATCCCCTACTAATTTAAAAGTCGTATTAAAAGTTTGAAAGTGAGTTACTTTGTTTCTGAGCTGAATAAAATAACTTTCACGGTTTGATTCTCAGGGCAATCGGTATGAGTCATAAACTTATTTCATGAGTCGTCGAATTGGATTTCGTCCCAAACAAATGCAACTAAGCGTAAAGTACGGCCAGGGTCAGGATTAGGTGATTTTTGTCCCAAGTAACAAAAGGAAACCGCAAGCGGTAGCAGATGGACACTGCGCTCGTCTATTTTTTTACATTAGTTAACAAATAATCTGTAATTGTTTTACACGAGTTAACATGTGGCAACCTGGTAACCCAGATGCACGCTTTTTGTGGTGCAGTGTATTCACTTTTTTCCGTACCAGCGTAGTTGTGAGCGGTCTTTAGATTTAAAAGTCATCCTTTTTTCACTTTCTATGGTACTCTTTGTCAGCCACTGTAGCTTAGTTGGTAATGACCTTGCCTACGAAGCATTATTTGTACATTTGTTTTTCACAAATATTTGCTCTTAAGTATGTATCTATCTATTACATATGTACCCACATCACAAGCCTTAATTGAGCTTACCGTGATACTAGGTCGATTTGTGTAAGATTTCCCGAGATATTTATTTATTATTATTTATTATCTTAAGATTTGATCGTACCATCTTATTTGTAAAACATTTTATGGTACCTTTTAACTTGTGAGCTCATAACTCATTGAAGGGTGTTCTAGAGTTAAACAACATTATAGGCAAACAGTGCGCGGCCGCCTGCCACAAAACGGAAATTCACAGCCCTTCCATTTCTGGTTATGCGTCGATTTATATTCTGCGCCCACTCGCCGCCTGAGAAATCTCATGTTGGAGGTGCTCTTTCAATTTGAATCGGAACACTCGGATCGGGGAATAATGTATTTCGATATCGACCCTCCGCTCGGAACGGATCCTCCTGTTTATCGCCGCTCTCATTTATTCGGGCGTCGTCGCGCCTTTATTTTTTCAACACAAACTCGATGTCGCACTGTTTATCCGCTGCGCGATACTATTAGCAGGGTCTTTGTTTTGAGACACAGCGAGATTGCGTCGCTCTGACTGAAGGATAATTGAATTGTCACATAATACTACGACTTGCATACTTTTTGTTTGGGCTTGTTATATTTTTTATAAATATAAGATGTGTAATTTTCCTAATCAATTTAACTTCGTTTCACCTGCATACGAAGTCTTAAATTTACAAGTCTAGCATTGTAGAGGTCACCGTTCTGTGAATGCCGTGCTCAGACATTGTGCAGGTAAAAGGCCACTTAGGAAAGTCGATTGTTACAAAGCTCGGGTCCAAGTTTTCCATGCCATCGTCTAAGCAGGAGGAAGAACTACATTTCCTCCTAGTCGCCTTTGTAGAGCAATTGAACGGCGGCGCATACATTGTCGTTGGACTACGTTGGCAAGGACCCAGGTAGGTGAATCGATATTGCTATTGTAGATGTGCTTTTATAATTTCTTTATTCATATCATCTCTATGTACTTACAGTCACGGCCAATAATATATCACATTCGTGACTTTTTATAGGACCGTGTATAGAGTAAGCGGCACATGTTCGCATGTAGAATTGTAGAATTATAGATAGCATATTATTTTGGTACTTTTGCAGAAATTAATGATGAATATTGCAATTAAATATTGTGAATAACAATGGGAGACACAACATGTTGCTAAAAGGCTTAAATAAAATAAAAAAAAATGACTACTAAATCCATGCTTTACACAAAAAATCTTCATGAAAAAACGACTACATAATGCCCAGTTTTTTCATTCTAGACCTACGCTATGCCTATACTCGCTATATTCGTAAGGCGGAAAGTGTGGGAATCACTTAAAAATATGAACAAAAATTCTACTGAAAAAAATCTGATTGGTATGTATTATTGGCCGGTACTGTAAATATCGGTATGATTCGTTACGTTTTGTGTCGTATGTTTTCTGTATCAAACCTCTCAAAAATTGCTATTTGCTTATAAGGTATCATTAAAATATTTCATTTATTTTATGAACGTAACATAATCTAGAAACATTTATTATAAATTTATAATATGCAAACATAATCCGCATGCAAATGGCCTCTCACGGAATATAAGTATTAAAATTGAAGACGATATTAATAGTAATAAGGGAAAAGAGCCGTTTGTGAAGCGAGTTTGTTTGTTTTCTCATCTAGCATTCGAGTCGCGACGAGGACATCCTCCGGGCCCTCAGCCCGCGCCCTACTCCTATTCCAAGGACTATTTACGCCGTTTTGTTTGATAATCTGCTATTGTTTCGTAGGGCTACGCGGCATCCCTGTGAGAATTATGCGAGCTATCTTTCGGGAACGTGTATAGCGTGCGAATATCTAATGGATATGTAATATTTCCTGCCCATTGCTATCGATGGACGCAAATAGCTGGCTTTTCATATTTTACTAAACATTCTATTTCGAATAATTTTGTGACTAACTTTTGCAATGTCGAGCTTAGCTTGAAAAATGTTCTCCGATCTATTCGAGTTACAAAGCCATTTCATTTTCGTTTATATGCCTATTTGTATTCTCTCTTCTTTCGCGGCTAGAGAAATCTCTATACTAAGACGTTCTTTCAATTTGAATCGGAACGGCCGAATTGGGGAATAATTTATTTGGAAGGCGACCTTTTTATTCAGTACAGCTCTCTATGTTTAACGTCCGTTGGGTATTTTCCTTGTTTTTGTTAGCTATATTTCTTCACAATTTTTAACCTAAGTTTATGTGGGTCGTAATCCGGAACCATTTTTCACATTCAAGTCGGGTACTAAAATATTAATGCAAATGCTATTCAAATTTTTCCTAACAAAACATCATAGCTGAGTTTAGTTTCGTTTATCTTTTATTTAGCATTCAGGTTTGCCATTCAGGTCAAACGAGCTTAGCTACTTTTGTCATATACAGCTACACTACGTAATTAACAGATATCCACATTAAACGCTGGTGTAATGTAATCTGGTAGACACGGATTAGACATTCGGTCGGTGTGTGTGCGGCGTGCGGCAGTAGGGGCGGCGCTTGGAGGCTGTGGGCTGCTGACATTGCATTAAAAGGAGAAGCGTGACCGTCTGCGCATTGCCCGGCTCTGGCTTAGATTTGTTCGTCGCTTCGACTCAAGCGTCTTATTGAAATCTAATTTTCGTTAATCCTCGGAACGAATCCGACCTGCAAGGAGGAGCATTGGCAATATTGTTATTGTTGTTGTCTAGTGAAATGCACTCGCTCCTTTTAGTCTGTAGAAATCTTTAGAACTCCAGCGAACACAATACATTTTGGTGAACTGCACGTTAAAGCCATTAATGCTAAGGAAAGCTCTATGTTTACCGATTGTTACAATTTCCGTTAAGGAAAAACAAATAGCCATTGTACCTATTGCCGGTCTCAGGCGATTAATTAAACATTGATTGTAAGTCTATCGACAACGTTCTCGTTAAAGCGAAAGCTTTCAGGGATTAGTCAAATAGGGGGTGTTGTGTTTTTGCGAACGTTATATTGTGGTGATTGGTTTAATCTGGTGACGGCGCGGCGGTGGCGTGCGCCAGGAGCAGGACGTATGACAGGCGCTTAATTCACCCGCGGCGTTGCGTGCCGCTCCGAGCGGTCTTGCGGCGCGAGGCGCTACAGTCTGATTTATGTTATTTGCACGTAAAGCGGAATTAATGGCTTTATTACTCTTCTCTGTTTGCTGATCTCGGAGGCTGACGCCGCCGCTCGGCATCGGCGCGTTCGCCTTCGCTGTTGCGACGAGTGCTTTTGAATGAGTGAACCGAGCGAACGCGTAATTTATTACGGTTTCCGCTAATCCCGGAGAGTAGCTGTTTTGCAATGCTTCAAGATTAGGTTTACTAAAAGCTTTCGAGTAAAAAATAAACGGGATTTAGCCGAAAGGATTTATTTTGGACAGAAACAACTTTCACTTTGCTGAGCAGGCAAGCGGCGTTTATACTTGACAAACATTATTAGTCTAAAAAACAGCACGATTGGTTTTCCTTATTATGACTTATTCAAAGTTGCTGTTTCATTTGTAGATAGACATTTGGAATGTGCTCTATTGTGTTTTCTACACTGTATGATAAAGTAACTTCGTGTTTATGGTAGTAGAAGTTTGCCCTGCCAACGGGTTACTTGATATTTAACCAGTCTCCTATTATTACATTCTCATACACCGACATGCCTCACTGCGCGTGGGTGTAGCCGGGGTGTGCGGATTCTATTACGGCCTTTTATATCAGCCGAGCATCGCTCCATTGAACGATTTTCTTGGAAACACGAAAACTTCAGAGATCCATAATATAAAAAGGTTGATAAGTTGGCTCGGGGCTAGGGTTTCATTACAGAACATCATAATTCTTGTGTGAGTAATATCGCGCGGCACACACTTGCCCTCTCGTATTATGTCCGGCACGACTAAATCACATAGACTCTGCATCACAGAGCTTAACAAGCTTTATAACTGAACATTAATACGCAATTAATAATCTGTTCTTGAATTTTGTTAAAACATTTTATACTACCTTTGTTTTGGATCTATCATATAGCTTAACGTTACAAGATCGTAAATGTACAAACGATTTTTTTGTGTCTCTTATTAATTGTGTCTCTTTAAAAATTAAGCCTCTAGCAAAAGTCAATTTAAACTTTCGTTATATAAGTACATAAATAATAAATAAATAAATAAATATCTTGGGACATCCTACACAAATCGACCTAGTCCCACGGTAAGCTCAATTAAGGCTTGTGATGTGGGTACCAGGCGACGATATACAGGGTGTTTGGTTAGCGGTGTCGGAGCTTTTAAGAGCTTAATCTGCAATCAATTTCATCGATAAATTATCATACAATTTTTTTTTTAGCCAACGATAATTAAATGGCGGCCATTTTAAAATTTCAAACAGACGAATACGGGTGCACGTGATATTTCTGGAACTATACATTTGTTATCGGTCCTATCCTTGCAAAAAAAATCTCGTTAGAGAGCTCATTAGATAAGCAAACTAATTAAGCTAATCATTTGACTCAACTATTTGAACAACAAGGCAAAAAAAAAAAAATTTAATTAAAAATAGTAAAAAATTCACCTTCATTTTTCAATTAATTTAATTTTGCATGAAAACTAGGTCGTTAAGATAGGTTTTTGGTGTTGTTATTTGTTAGTACAGGATGTTAGCTATAAAACAACACCATAATTACAGTTACACCTTAAGGACTTTAGGAATTAGAAGTGCTCAAACATGCACTGGATGGATGGAAGGCGGCCACTTCACTAGTCAGTACACTGCTGACATTCATTTGTTTATGGATTTTGCATCGGGAACGCTAAATGCAGCTGTTTTGGTGTATGTTTGAGCACTTGTAATTTCTAAAGTACTTAAGGTATAACTGTAATTATGGTGTTATTTTTTAGCTAACATACTGTACTAATAAATAACAACACCAAAAACTTATCTTAACGACCTAGTTTTCATGCAAAATTAAATTAATTGAAAAATTAAGGTGAATTTTTTACTATTTTCAATTAAAAATTTTTTTTTTGCCTTGTTGTTCAAATAGTTGAGTCAAATGATTTGCTTAATTAGTTTGCTTATCTATTGAGCTCTCTAACGAGTTTTTTTTGCAGGGATAGAACCGATAACAAACGTATAATTCCAGAAATATCACGTGCGCCCGTACTCGTCTGTTTGAAATTTTAAAATGGCCGCCATTTAATTATCGTTGGCACAAAAAAATTTTTTTATGTTAATTTATCGATAAAATTGATTGTAGTTTAAGCCCTTAAAAGCTCCGACACCGCTAACCAAACACCCTGTATATAATAGATAGATACATATAGATACTTAAATACATAGACAGCCATGACCAAGGAACAAATATTTGTGATAAATAAATACACAAATAATGCCCTCGCCAGGATTCGAACCCGGAACCTCCAGCTTCGTAGGCAGGGTCACTACCAACTAGGCTACGGAGGCTGACAAATAATAACTATACATATAATTAAAACTGTTAAACTCGCGTGTATTTAACTATTTAGTCACGCTGCAAATGACGCCGTGAGTATGCGCCGCCCTCGCGAGTCGTGAGACATGAACGCGGGCTCTGTGCTTGATAATGGTGACCTAGGCTTTCCGAAACCTGTCGCGCGTAATGACTAAATATAAGCCACGGAAGATCAGCGTCTATCCGAAAGGTACTCTGACACATGCTGACTGGCAGCCTTTTCCTTGACGCTATAATTAGTTTTATTTTCTTTGTTTGTTTGTTTTATGAATGATACCTTACCTAATGTTCTAGTTTAGCGTCCTGAATAAATAATATTTCATTTCATTTAAGTGGGTTTAACCGTTTTAATTATAACTATGTATACTTAAGTATAAGCCTTAAGGACTAATCTTATCTTTTTATTGGTTTTACCGAATTCGAATTTACGCGAGACAAGTCAATCACTATTTAATTACTCATTTGAATATGGTATACGTGAGTGCCAGTACGTGGTAAGTAATCTGTGATGTCTGGCCTGCACCCGCAGGTGAAAAATTCCTGCCCCGCCTCGTTGCGAGCTTAGTGTTTTATCTCGGCTTAGCGTTACGAGGATTTGTGGCTCGCTAAGTAAGGTTTTATGTCCCTGAAACGCCTGCAAGTTTGCTCCCCTGATAAAAATGTATCTTCGATGCTTCGTTGAAATTAGCAAGTCTCCCAGAATAAAATGTTTATCTCCGTTCTGCAAGAAATTTTCTTTTTTCGTAGCATTAATTCGAATAAATTTTAAATCGTCTACGAAAACTTCAAATATTCTTTGGCATACAATCCGTTTCTGTAATAGGGAACATTTGGCTTATCCGCGCCGTAAACGAAAATAGTTTCGAATATTAAAGCAATTATCGTTATTCACCAAATGTGAATGTGCATTGAGCTGACGTGCTCAATGTAACATTAAACGGATGAAGAATGCATCGGCAGCAAAATCGGAGTTAGATTTCCTGCGGCGGATTCAAACTTTCATAATCTCATTTGGTATCGTTTTGATGATATATTCTCGCAGTGGATCTCTTTCGCACCAATATGTAAGTGAAAGAGAGATGTATTGAGAGTAGAGATGACTAAAGTAGAAATGCCACAGCAGTGCCCCCGCTACGCCGGAATCTCGAGTCGTAAATAACGCGGCACGTTTCTGCCTGTCTTCTGCTTCCAAGAGCAAACCTTAGTATTGTTCGCTTCGATATATTCCATCAAGATTTCTCAGCCAACGTCGAAGAAATACCTACTTTATATAAGAAGTTTTGTGTGATTCTGTGATTGTGCGTGAATTGTATTGTCAAAAATAGCTTTAACTAGAGCTTTTTCAGCTAAATGCCGTTACGAATGTTTTTCATTCTAGGTTTCGGAAAATGGTTGTAACTAACGAAAAGCTGTTTTTGAGGTTGGGAAGGAGAAGCATGAATGCTGATGGATCGATTGCAAAGAAATTGTACATTGTCAAAGACCTTAATGAAAACAAAATTTTACGTCATCAGTTTTGTGTTACGAAATTAACATACCTGGTGTCCCAAGATTAAAAATAACATAAAGCCTTCTTTCAGCAAAATATCCTTTCCCTTCTTGTCCCATAGTCATGGGACGCCCTGTGTAGCTTGTAAGTATGACAAGCTTTCGTAACACAATGGCCAAGATTTTGATTTTTGCTTTGATTAAGTCCTTAATTATGTACAATTTTTGTAATCGACCCAGATAATGCTGTTTTAAGGAGAAACAACCCTGTTAATTTTTCCCTATTGAACGTATTTTTTGTTTTTCAGTTTTACATAGTTTATGGCTAATGAGTAATGACAGACAAACTAATTAACGAATTAAATAGTTACGTCTAATTAGAATGAATGAAATATTATTTGAGATGCCAACGCGTGTTATCGGAAAAGCAGGCAGAGGTCATAGATTCCTCCTAGTTACAATCCTTATTTTTTCCGGTTCCTTTACTTTATTCATAACATTCCAATATCGTCGGTTGTTGAACTATTTTATAGAATTTCTCCTATTTGGCCGTAGAATGTTACATATCGTTCATCTTTGATCCACATCCAACTCTCCCTTCCACTTTTCTTTCATATATTCAGTCGTCCTCTGTAGGTATATACGCGAGCCATCTTAATCTTTTCAATGGTGTCACCAATCTCCATTTTCTGTAATTTATTACTTCGGTTATACGGACGGGCGTATGTATCCAAAACATGAAATTCGTCCTCGTTTGCGGCAGTGCAGCGAGGCATGGATTTTTATCTGTATATGCGTGAATTCCGTTGTGTGACGTGATGGGACACCGCGACAGAGGATATAGGTACGCAAATGTGCGGCGAGAGGTGTTGTGTCGAGCCAGTAGAATGGAATGCAGGCGGCGCGCCGTTCACCGTTGTGTCGGCGTACTCGGTCGGATCTCACAGGCGGCCAACCAAGCCCACTGGCACTGGTCATGTGTTCCCAACGCTTCTTCAGCACATATGATTCGAACAATAAGGTAAGCCGGCGTACGT
>JALPQI010016680.1:0-19006 GCA_025490895.1 Thaumatotibia leucotreta
GAAGAACGCGCTTTGCCGCCTTCCAGTGAGTCTCGTCGTAAGCATCGTTGAACTGGCTGAGTGAGCTGACAGCATGTGCAATATCCGGCCGCGTACACACTGCTATGTACATGAGACAGCCTATCAGGCCTCTGTAGTCGTAAGTACAGTCCTTCTTAGTTGACTTCACGAGCTTCAGTCCTGTTTCCATAGGTGTTCGCGCAGATTTGCAGTCCGACATTTGAAATCGTTCTAGCACATTCTTAATGTAACTCGACTGGTCTAGAGTTATTTCGTTATTCTGTCTACAAAGCCTCATTCCGAGAATGTGATGTGCTGGCCCTAAATCTTTTATTTCGAAGGCCTTCTTCAGTTCCTCTTTGATTTTCGCCGTATCTTGGCAATCAGCTGAAGAAAATAGCATTATGTCATCAACGTAGAGCGCAATTATAATCATAGATTTTCCACTCGACTTGACATAAACACAAGGTTCAGAAGATAATCGCTTGAATTTCATTTTATTTGTTAAAACGCCATTTATCTTATCATACCAAGACTTCGAAGCTTGCTTCAGTCCGTATATGGCCTTATTTAACTTGTAAACTTTATCTTCTTGGCCTTTTATTTTATAGCCTTCTGGCTGTTCCATAAAAACGGTTTCTTTTAAATCTCCATTTAAAAATGCCGTTTTCACATCCAGATGTTCGATATTCATATTATGTTCCGCAGCTAAAGCGAGCAACGTACGTATAGTAGAATATCGTACTACGGGAGAGAACGTTTCTTCGTAATCTATACCGTATTTCTGCGTGTAACCTTTTGCAACAAGGCGTGCTTTATACCTTAAAATTTCCCCATTCAGGCCAAGTTTCCTTTTAAAGATCCACTTGCACTTAACTGGCCGTTGCTTCGAATCGCGATTAGTCAGAGTCCAACATTTGTTATCGATGAAGGATTTATACTCTTCCGCCATCGCAGCTTTCCACTCCTTAGCTTCCGGGCCATTCAGTGCCTCACGAACTGTCTGAGGGTCCCCGCTGTCACTGCACGCAGTGCGCGCTACGCTCGCAGACTCAAACTCGCTGGATTCCTCTGTAGAGTTCTCGCAGTCTTCCAGTGTCGAATCTCCTGGAATGTACGTTTCATCCGCTGAGTCGTCTGGGGTCTCAGTACTGCTCTCAGAATCATCTACCGTAATGACAGTGTTATCTTGACAGTTTTCTGTAGATGTTTCTGCGGGCTCTGTGGGTAACTTCGGTTGCACTTGAGCATCATCATTGACAGTTTTATCGTTGCTAGCCAAATCAACGAGATTGTAACGTGAACTGTCACATTCATCAGATGATATGTCATTCCAAAAAGCATGTTCTAGAAAAATTACGTTTCTTGCTTTTATGACATTTTTCGGGTTGGTCGGATCAATCAATCTGTAACCTTTTGTTTCGTCACAGTATCCAACAAAAATATGTTTTTTACTCTTAGGATCCAATTTATCCCGTTTGTGCTGAAGAGCATAAGCTTGACAACCAAAAATGCGTAGGTGACTAAGGTTTTCCTTTTTACCTGTCCATTTCTCTTCTGGTGTACTGCCCATCACAGCCTTAGTTGGAGAACGATTCTTCAGGTAGACTGCGGTGTTAACGGCTTCTGCCCAGAATTCCTTCTTCAGACCTGCTTCCTGAAGCATGCACCTGGCTTTGTCCGTGATGGTTCTGTTCGCGCGCTCCGCGACACCGTTCTGCGCTGAAGACCTTGGTACTGTGGTCTGATGTCGTATTCCATGCTTCTTCAGGAATTTCTGAAAATTAGAATTGACATATTCACCACCATTGTCACTTCGCAAAACTTTTATTTTCTTATTGGTTTGGTTTTCTACAAGAGTTTTAAATTCTTTGAACATCTCGAAAACCTCATCCTTCCTCTTAAGGAAATAAACGAAAGTTTTTCGTGACAGGTCATCGATGAACGTCAGGAAAAATCTTTTCCCACCCATGGACGGACACGGAAGTGGTCCCGCAATATCGCTGTGAATCAACCCAAGTATGTCATTTGCCCTGGATACAGATTTCTTTGGAAATGGTAACCTAGTCTGTTTACCTACAACACAGGAAACACAAGACTGAAAGTTATTGTTATCATAAGAAATCCCAGTAGCCATACCTTTTCGCAATAACTCCATGCTTCGGGTGTTCAGATGCGCCAGACGTCGATGCCAAACTTGTTGCGTTAACTGCTTCGCTGGTGCTTGGGCCTGCGCTTGCTTGACGGGTTCAACAGGACGACTGTCATCCTTCAGTTGACACTCTGACGCCGCCTCGCTGTCACCTGTATCTACAGACAAAGACGAACACATAGCCTGCGAGGATGGTTCGCTACACAAAACAGACACGGTTTCAATGGCATCAAGTTGATAAACACCATCTCTCTCGGTTGCAGTAGCTAAAACCTCCCCATTTTCGGTGATTGTACACACACCAGAACAAAACACAACTTTGTAACCCTTATTGACCATGGCACTTACAGATAACAAATTAGTAGACAATTTAGGAACTAAGTACACATTACTTATCATTCTTACGCTATTGTCCTTGAACACAACCTGCGCCGTACCTCGTCCAGCCGTCATTAGAGCTTCGCCATTGGCAATGTACACTTTCTTCGGTTTCTCGTTCGAAAAATCCGATAAAAATGTGCGGTCATTGCATAAATGACAGGATGAGCCGCTGTCTACGTACCAAACGTCGCGCTTGATACCTGCGGTCAACGCCGTGAGAAGCGCCGAGCCTTTACGGCCACTCTTCTTGCCGTCAGACTTTTCAGGACAATCCTTCATAAAATGCCCAGTCTTCTTGCATTTGAAGCACTTATTTGGTTTTCGTGTCTTTCGAGCAACTAAAGCAGTCGTATCTTCGGTTTTCTCATCACGACGTGCATTTTCTTGAAGCAATTTTGATTTGACAGTTTCGCTTGACAGTGACGTGTTCGAATTTTCTAGAGCCATAATCAACGGATCATAATCGCTTGTCAAACCGCTGAGCAAAATTACGGCTACGAAGTCGTCTTCCAAAGCCGCTCCGATGTCGCTCAGTTGTTGCGATGAATCCAAGACCTTGTTCACGTATGCCTCCATACTCACACATTCGCTTAATTTTGTAGCGAATAATGTACGAAGCAATCCGAGTCGTCTACACAAGCCTCTGTCCTCGTACGCCTTCTGCAGGTTGTCCCATGCCTCGCGAGCAGTCTTGGCGTTTCGAATCAGTGGAAACACACAAGGCTGTACGTTTAAGGCGATTTTCGCGAGCGCCTTCTCCTGCTTCTTTTCGTCGATTTCATTATTTTCACGCTTTCCCACACAATCCCAAAGATCGTCGTGAATAAGCACCATCCGCATGACGAATTTCCATGAATTATAATTTTGAATTCCGGATAATTTTTCGATCGAAACATTCTGACTGGCAGATGCCATCTTTTGTTTTCATGCGAATAAATTTTGAAAATATTTGTATTGAAATCACACGCGCACTTTTTTGGAATCTGGTGATTACCGCAGCTCTGCTACCATGTTGGAGGTTCCGTAAATGAAATACCAGTAAACTGTTCCGAGTTATATTGTGCACTGAAGCAGACTGAAGTAATAAACTAACATGACAGAGCGACTAGGTAAACAAACATTGACATTAGTTTTATTATTCTAACCAGCTAGTTTATATCGGTCACATATAAGAACTCTATGTTCCAACAAAGTGATCTCCTCAAAACACTGAAGTCGCGATAATCCCCTTTTAAAGTTGTAGAAAATAATGGCATGCAAATTTTTCTTAGTTATTTCCATTTTTACAACCGACTTGTCACCTTTAAATAGACGCTGTAATAAAACTATTCGACCAATTTGAAAAAAAAAATTATCCTAAATTCAAAAGGATGAAAATGCCATATGTTTATTTTTTTTAAATCGCGGGAGGTTGGCAAACGACACGACTTAAAAGGCAGCCCTCGTATAAAATTACCGGCATTCGTGCAGAGAAAGTCTACTTTCAACATTTCTACCGTAAATAACTATTGTAAGGAATCTTTCAATAGGTAAGTAATAGGTGCCTTAGGGTAATTCCGAAAATTACAGAAAAATCACTCGTAATTATCCGGCGTTTTTTGACAATAGGAATTACCCGAACGCACCTTACCAATAACTCCCGGAACACAAAAGGTAGTAATAGTAACACAAAATCAAGTAAATACAACGTTACTTACTTCGACGGAAACGTACAGCGATATAGGCACAACAGTGTTCATGACGATCGCGTAAGAGAAGAAGACGAGGAAAGCGATGACGACGGCGCCCGAGGCGGGCTCGGCCGGCACGAGCGAGTCCCACGGCAGGTACGCCTGGAAGTGCCGCCCCACCAGCCACTCCCATACGCCGCACGCCACCGTGCAGAATACGCACATCGACAGGAGGAAGAACACTATCTGCAATCATAACCGGTCATTCAGAGGGCGATTCTGTTGTACCTATTTTACGTGGCGGGGATATGTCAATATGCCAATCGCTGACGCTCAGCCGCGAACAAAACGCAACTGTCTTTACGCTAAATAGGAAGGTTGCTCGTTAAACTACCTTCAAAACCACCAGTGGATGGGCAGCAGCATCCCTGTAATGCGGTGTAGTAAACTGCGATCGCCAATCTGCCTGCTAAGCGTGTCGATTATGGTATAAACCCTGCCTTCTGGGGGAGGCCTATGTCCAGCAGGAGCATTCCATGAAAACGTCTACTTTTTGTCGCTTACGACTCACTATGGTAGCTACCCTAATAAAATATGCTAGCTGTTAGGAAACACTGTCAATCTTAAAGTCTCGATATGTTATTATTATGCCGTAACTCAGCTTACTAATTTAATTCTTCTAAAGTATTGAAAAGACAGTGTCTCTTACGACATGTTTTCATGGAATGCTCCAGCAGTGGACGTCATTTGGCTGATGATGATGACTAAGCGTTAGCGATTGGCATCTAATGCACTCAGCTCCTCTATGAAACTCAACAAATGCCTCATGTTCGGTGAGACTAGGTGTTTTGCTTTCGTATCGACCTCGTGGCAAAAGTCCGCAATTTCGTTTACCTCGACAGCAGATAAAGCTGCTGCGCCCGATAATTTTCTTGGGGAGGTTTATAATTTTGTACATTTACGGTAGGCAGATACACCTCACGCCTAAAAAGTGGCACTTCGTAGGTACCACACGGTACTAAATTCAGAATGGACAATATGTGCATGTGCAATGACAGTCCATTCATACCTTCATTCTCACTGGCTAATCTTATGGAAGGTATCTACCCACGCATCCATTCATATTTGAGAGGACATGTCTATTTGTTGGCCCATATCCAATTGCAATAACTAGTGCACCTTAGTCATATCAACGCATAATAAAACGTTTTATTTCAACAAATAGTTATCAGTTGATTTGTTATGCGTTAAAAAGAAAATGTTTTACATCATGCATTATTCCAATGTACTCTTGCCCTTATATAAAATACATACCTAGGTCTATAATGTATTAACAATTCAATATAATACACAAGGATATTTGTATGTAAGGAAAAAAACATCATATACATATAATTCCCTACTTATTAAATGATATAGAGCCTTGACACAATAGCGTTTTCGCGTCAGCTGTCCCATACAAAATTCACCGACATCGCGCGGCCGGCTAGAAGCGGCCGTGTGCCAAGGCTTTTAATTAATATGTAAAACGGCGAACGACTCTTTCCCACAATCGTTAATAGAAAGGTAACCGGCGGGCCATCAATCGCGTTCGATTCCCATTTGGCCGAGCACCAGACACCGCGACGTGTTTGTTTACATTCAGGGAAACTATTTACATCGCGTCTTAAATACCGGCGAGTAACCGTTTGAGAACCAGTGTAAATTTGGCTACGAGATACCTAACAGTAGCGTTACTGCGAACTACGCGAAAATCGTAAATTTCGATAAGTATGTCTCTGAAACGCCAAAGACGAATACGAAATTTACGATGTATAGTTCGAGAAATATAAATTGAACGTTTATTTTTACTATAACGTAGGTAGCAAGTTACCAATTTATATTTCACGAACTATACAAAGTTCGCGGTAGGCCCTCAGGCCGTCCAATGTAATGTGCATGAGCCGCAAACGGAGTCACTAAATAGCAACATTGAGGTGAATTTAAATTCAATGTGGAGTTGCATTTACGAAATATATGGCAACCGAACCTATGGCCTACCTATATGGGCGAATCTGCGCGAATCAAGCGTGCGCTGTAACTGTAACCTACAGATTGGAAATACAAATATCAACTTTAAAACTGGGTTATGTTTTCTATGGCGAAGTTAAGCACTTCTTTCTGATAATACTTTACTAAGAACATATTGGCAGCATACTGCAAAAAAAACTACATTAAACTATGTCATCTACGGTGGGAAAGCGATAGGAATACAAGCTCAGTTTAATACTTAAACCTGAAGATTGCCGTAGTTCGTATAATACCTACACGGAGATGACGCAAGCACAAAAATAACTTAATCAATACATTGACTCACTACGTTAACTGTGATTTGAATTAAAGGGTTCGTTTTACGTTTGTATTAATTCTTATTCTTCATGTAAATATGAATATTGCCCCAAACTATTCGTGCACTGAGCTTAGCATTTCGTATGAATATGATGACCAGATATACTAATAAACTTTAACATATTATTCATCAACACATAAAATGTAGTTCGGTCCTAAAATATCCTGGAAAGTTTCCAGTTATTTTCCTTAACTGCTCGTATATTGGAAGTAAATTATATTTTAATTATTTTACTTTGTAGTCATTAGTAGGGCAAGACATACACGTATATAGTGAAACTAATGTACAAATAGTACCAAAAATAAAGGTGACCTGTTTAAGAGCATATTCAGTATCGTATCCTGTATTATATTTCTCGATTAGGAAAAAGTAGAACCGTTTTTTTATGAGGCGGATCGTTTAGAAAAGTTAACCACCCAAACGAAATTAAAATTCATAATACGATAAGTACCGAATGTGTCAAATGTATGTACTACTTATATAAATTAACCCCGAATAAAACTAAAATGACATGGAACATATATTATGCAACCTAATAGTATCTCCGCAAAAGTATTCATCTTATGTCCTAAATGACCTACCTACACTTGTAATAGAAAAACCTAATCACTAAAAGAAGTAAGCAGGTACGCTTATTGAAGAATTACTGAATGTGTGCGTCAGCCCAGCCAGGCCAAGAGTATCCGGCACGGAGACCAAACACGACATTGTATCACGCAAGGGCTATTTTTTACGCCGATATCGCATATTTTCAGCGGACATTCGCCCCGTAATTGTTTTCAATACATGGTTTTAATACGAGTAGTTCCTAGAAACGTGTGGAACTATTTCAAGTAGGTGCCTATAGTTCCCAGGTTAGTTCAAATGTATGATGAAATTTGCTACTTGTCATAAACGAAATCTGTTTTCAAAATATACCAAGTGAACTTTAGTGATGCTACAGTAAAATTATCGAAAACGAATGACATAAATGCTATCCCATCAAAAACATTACATGTAAAAAGGTGCAAGTCTCGCAGCATAGCAGTTGTTACACCACAAAAAAGTTATGAGATCAATTGTTTATCCAAGTCAATAATTTTCTGTAGTTACTACAAGGGGGTATCCATAAAACTCGATTTCTACTAACTTGCCTAACTTGAAACTGCATGTAGAAATACTCATTTTATTATAGGTATCAATAAAGAGTAAGCCAAATTAGCTTGAGATTACCAAGCGAATTAAGTTTGATGATCCACCACTACCTATCCATGGGAACATTTGTCTAGCAGCTTTGTCATAAATTGTTACCTTATAACAATTACTTAATTAACAACATCTTATAGTAACTGTATTAATATAAGATATCTGTATTTTTTTTATATAAAGAATGACTTGGCCATCGACCACATCTTACTGAATGTCTTTAGGGCATTGCTAAATTAGGGTTGTTTTAAGCAGTTGATTACTTACCTATGTACCGAGTGTTTTTGAGGTCGTGAAGCAAAATAATGGACATAATACGGAATTAAATGTGAGAGAAAGAGTGTTTTTCAAGAAATAGAAAATTTCGTTTGTTATAACATGGTCACCAGATATCCTATACACCGTTTGACAAAGGCATAATAGGATGACTATTTATATACTCTTGACAACCAAATTATGTCAGTAGAAAAGCGTGCGAAATTCAAAATTAGTATGAAGAATAGTAGGAAGGGCGGACAGGCCAGTAGATTTTTTTATTTCACGCGGTTTCCTATTGACACCGTTTGGTTTGAGTAAGTATATACATAAATGATTTAAGTAGTTTTAAGATAATATATTGATCAGAGTCTACCCTACATTATGGTGATAGGCTTCAGAGTCACGAAAAGTAGTTTTTGATCACGACCCAACCCAAATCATCCCTGTGCGATGGCCAAGTCATTCTTTATATTAAAAAAATACAGATATCTTATATTAATACAGTTACTATAAGATGTTGTTAATTAAGTAATTGTTATAAGGTAACAATTTATGACAAAGCTGCTAGACAAATGTTCCCATGGATAGGTAGTGGTGGATCATCAAACTTAATTCGCTTGGTAATCTCAAGCTAATTTGACTTACTCTTTATTGATACCTATAATAAAATGAGTATTTCTACATGCAGTTTCAAGTTAGGCAAGTTAGTAGAAATCGAGTTTTATGGATACCCCCTTGTAGTAACTACAGAATTATTGACTTGGTTAAACAATTGATCTCATAACTTTTTTGTGGTGTAACAACTGCTATGCTGCGAGACTTGCACCTTTTTACATGTAATGTTTTTGATGGGATCTCATCTCTTTTTGTAGGTATTCTTCTTTTTTTTCTTTTCGGGTACTACTTCTTGTACGTCAGCTACCATTTTTCTCATAGCCCACTCCCTGTCTTTATGGGCTTTTTTCCGGGGCTTTGATGGAACAATTTCTGACAAGTCTGGACGGTATTTGCGTCTTAGTCTATTATATTCTAATATTGCAGATTCCTGCGCTTTAATGCTACCGAAATCGATATTTACTAGATGTATACATATCGTTAAAACTTGTGACCCTGGAAAGTGCTACATACGCTTGCCCACATGTAAACACTCCAGAACCGATATCCATTAGAGCATTGAACACAATTAACAGTAGCTTTATTTTAACTTCAACGCATTACTTCGTTGAAATTACCTACACAACAATGTCCAAATCTCTAGCAAATCAAATCCCTAAACAAGTTCGTAATCCTAAAATTGGTGGCACACTGTTTCATAGACAGAAGTTTCATAGAATTTCGTTTCACAGAAATTTGTTCATATATTATTCGAATCATATACTTTCTGTTCCAATATTATTGTTTCATAGACTATTCAATTGCTTAAAATATATTTCACAAACATTCAGTTCCATGTATATTGCTATCTAACTTTTTTACTTTACAAAGTAACCAAACACTAGAATTACATTTCATGTATTTTTGTTTTGTAGGCACTTATTTCATAGATTGTTGTTTTATAGTTACTAGTTTAATATATAATATTTAGTTCCACTATTTACTTTATTGCATAGTGATATTCTTACCATATCTTCTTCTTGACTTCTTCTTGAGTCATATTAAATTTCATGGAAGTATTTTGTTTCTTATACACTGATTCGCCCACCCTCTAAAAAAAACAAACTGCTACCAGAAGAAGTAGGTTGATTGTAGGCAAAGTAGGTTAGGTAGGGTAGGTTAGGTTAGTTAGCTTTTCAATCTGTTCTAGCCGCGAAACCTAACCAATCCAAGTAATAAATCAGGGTAAAACCGACTTGGATTGGTTAGGTTTAGAGCGTAGTTTCCCGGATAAATAAAATACCTACTTACTTTTAATTATTTTTTTACGTATCGTCATCCTTGCGAATCCAAAAAAGGGGGGACGGGGGGCGAAGCCCCCCACATGGGGGCTCGGGGGGCGGAGGCCCCGCATTAAAAGGTTCGTTAGGTACCTTTTATCCCTTAGAGCAGAAATAGAAGCCCCGCGCAGCGGGGCTTCGTCGACCGGTTCCCAGGTCTAAATCGCTTACTAAAATTCTTTGGACAAAGGTATTTCTTTTGTATTTGTATAATGGTATGTAATGATAATTCTCTAGGTTAATTATGACAGAATAAAAAAAATTTAGTTTGATACAATGACAAACAACATTCTATGAATATTCAGTTTTTGAAACAACTGTTCTAGACAAAAAATACTATACGAATTAATAATATTTGATTGAATACGCCATGAAATGAAATTCTAAGAACTACATATCTGAACAATAAAAAATATACAAAACCAGATTATACAATGTAAGAGCTCTGAAAAATGATCATTCTATGAAATGAAAATACGAGAAACATTTTCTATGAACCAATATTCTGCGAAAATGTTGTCTATGAAACAACGTACAACACCTAAAATTACCTACACAAACAATTTCTAAATTAGTATATGAACACAATTAACAGTCGCTAACACGACAAAGAAGTAAATATTTTTTTATTACTTTAACCCCAACGTATTATTTCGTTCATACGAAAGACTTTTTTTATACCATGTCGGTGGCAAACAAGCATACGGCCCGCCTGATGGAAAGCAGTCACCGTAGCCTATGGGCGCCTGCAACCCCAGGGGTGTCACATGCGCGTTGACGACCCAATAAAAACTTGTACACTCCTCTTTTGAAGAACCCCATACTGTAGTCCAACGGGAAAACCTCGGCAGGGAGCTCATTCCACAGACGGACCATCCGCGGGAGGAAGTTCCTTTGAAACCGCACGGTGCGCATTTAGGTTGCAAGGTGTGAGGATGAGCGCCCAGTCGGTGGCGAGCGGTGCGATGATGAAAAGTGGACGTTGGCATCATGTCGAACAGTTCTTCAGAATCAGAGCACAGCCCATTGTACAGACGATAGAACACACATAAGGAGGCGAAGTCTCTCCTTAGACTTAAGGGTTCAATACCGCCTGTGAGTCTGGGATCGTCGACTATTCGGACAGCTCGTCTCTGAACCGAGTCAAAGGGTGCAAGCTGGTAATACAGGTGCTCCTGCCCAGAGGTGACAGCAATATTACTCCATATGGGGTCTGACTTACGACTTATATAACAGAAGTCTTTGCCCCGGAGTAAAATATCCCCTCGCTTTATTGAGCACACCGAGCTTTTTGGATGCCAGCGTAGCTTTTCCCTCTAGATGACAACGGAATTGGACGTCGTTGGAAATGTCGACTCCGAGGATCCCAATACTCCCTGACATGGTAAGAGCTGTGTCTTGGAACTTTGGAGCCACAGTAAATGGGGTTTTTTTAAGCGGTAAACGCGCAAACTTGTGTCTTTGTGGGGTTGAACCTGACTAGGTTATCTCGACCCCATAACGAGACTCTAGATAAAGTGTTCTCGATGTCAGACACAAGTTTTCCGCGACTTTCCAGTACCACAGAGCGAGGGATATTAGCACGGCCTGTGTAAAAAGTATCCCCAGTACTGTCATCTGCATAGCAATGGAGGTCGCCGATAGACAACATGTCATTGATATGCAGAAGGAACAACGTTGGGGATAGCACAGAGCCTTGCGGGACGCCAGCGTTTATGTCCATGCTATCAGAGCAGCTACCATCTACTACGGCACGAATGCGTCTGCCGGACAAAAAGCTAGCTATCCATCTGCATAATCCCTCGGGCAGTCCATAAGATGGCAACTTCGACAAAACGCCCCTATGCCAGACCCGATCGAACGCCTTCGCTATATCTAGGCTGACTGTCAAAGCCTCGCCTTGACTCTCCATGGCTGAGGCCAAGCGGTGAGTGAGGTACACTAGAAGATCACCGGTAGAACGACCGTGGCGAAAGCCGTACTGGCGGTCGCTTATAAGATCGTGTTCTTCTAGGTAACCAAGGAGCTTAGCGTTAACTATACGCTCCATGACCTTAGAGAGAAGGGAGGTGATAGCGATAGGCCTATAATTCGATGGATCCGATCTGTCACCCTTTTTTGGAACAGGGTGCACAAGGGCCGTCTTCCACGAAGATGGAACTTCCCGTTTGATACTGGAAAGAGCGAAGAGACACGTTAACACAGGACACAACTCAGGAGCACAACGTTTAAGCACCACTGCAGGTATGCCATCTGGCCCGCTCGACTTGTGAACGTTTAACGACAGCAACTCCCGCCGAACATCTTTCTGTGAGATGCGAATTTCTGGCATGGAGTGTGCGCACCGCGGGATGGTAGGCGGTATAATGCTGCCGTCATAGCTGACAGTCGAGTTCGAGGCAAAAAGAGCACCTAGAAGATCGGCTTTCTCTTTTGCACTATGGACCAGATTACCGTCAGCATTTCGCAGTGGTGGTGGACCTACGTTGAAATTACCTACACAACAATATCCAAATCTCTAGAAAATCAAATCCCTAAACAAATTCGTAATCCTTACAGACGTTGAAAAAGACAAATAATCGCTTCAGTACGCACACGAGAATCGCAAATTAATTCTGAAACACCCAAATAGCCATCCATTACCTACGGCGCACGGGCAACTGACTGTGACTGTCACACGGTGGCGTTGGCGGTGCGCGTCTGCGCGGCACTACCCGCGTCTCACCCGCGCCATTTTAAAATACGACTGTATTATTAAAACGCCCAGTATTACATACCTACATTTATTACAAACCACAATTATTCATTTTTTTAGTTTATGATATTCTTATATTAGGTATCTGATTTATTTTGTACTGGCATCATTTAAAAGTTACTTTTTGTTTAACAAGCACTGCGTACTCCCGACCCCGCGTTTGATTTAAAGTAATTTGAACTTTGTTGTACTAGAAATACATTTCCAATTCGTTTGGCTAGGTTGTCCGTAGTCATATTTGATAATACATAAGTGAATTTTGTGATGTTAGGTATAGGTAGGTACTTAATTATTAATTGTTGACATCCGCATAAAAGCGTTAATGAAAATTTTACAGTGGAAATCCGAATAAGATGTTATTTTAAAATACAGCTTATTGTAATATTAAACAATTTTACGGTAACTACGTTTATAATGATGATTTGCGCAGTGGACGTCTTATGGCTGATATGATGATGATGATGACAGGGTGGAATGGAAATAGATTTTGGGTCAGGAGGGCCGCTACCAGATTCCGTGCTGCTGGAGGGCCTTCAGAGATTATCCCTCAATTCGGGATTTATGAAAATTGGGATTAGCATGAAAACTAAAAAAATAACAGAATTTAAAACTTGTAGGTATGGGACCAATAAAAATATTTCGCTAGAAAACCCACAATCCAAAGAACTCTTTGTTCCAACCCGCTTCATTCCGCCATCGCCATATAAACTTATTTGCATCAACCGCATAATTAATTTTGTATTAGCATGTATTTGTATGGGATTACACACTTATTTGAGTAGTTTGCATAACTTTAAAATCTGGCAGAAATTTCCAATTTTCAGATTTTTTGTGTAATAGGTAGGCTATAAACTACTCATGTTTCAAATTTTGAGCTCCTAGGCCATCTAGAAATACCTTAGATTATTGATGATCGGTGAGTCAGTGAGTGACAAAACTAAGGAACTTTGACATGCGGTAATTTTTAAACTACAAGTTATAATTGAAAGCAAACAAGATTATTATGTAACTCCTGTTATGGCCTACACGTCGCAGAAAATTCAGACTTCTAGCTGTAACCAGCGCGAAATTACAGACGGTTGAAAATGGCCTGAACGGCTTCGAGAAAAGGATGGTACGGCCGTGCCTTTTTTTTTGCTCGACTTGGCGGGGGCACTGCCGTGCCCCCAGATATAATAAATGATCTCAGCAACATTGCTGCTCCAAAAATCTTCTATTATTAACGAACTCAACTGTATATCTTAAAGCTATTAAAACTTTTCGTCTTGGTGGTCAACTATAATGATAATTACTGTTCATATTTGAACGACTGGTGACAGATACCCGTGATACAAAGAGTTAATTACAGAATCAAACGTATGCCGGGTAAATCCACAAGACCTTTAACATCAGTTATAAATTCTTTTGTATGTTCTTACATTAATTAAGTAGATTTAAGAGTCCACATACTTGATGAGGCCTGACAGAAACATAACGCTCATAAATAGGGGTCGGCACTATGGGTGCAAAACTTTAACAAAACTTTAAAATTGACAGAAAAATACGAATATTATTAAAAATCTGTATCCTATTTTATTCCCTATCTCGGAATCTTCAACTTACGATGTGTGGGTGTGTAGATATGTATATTTTATGGATGTATGTCCACTTGATAAGTTTTGTTAAAGTTTTGCACCCATAGTTCCGACCCCTACTCATATAATTAATTTAATAACACGGAAAAGAATTGGTAACTCGTGGTTTAGTCTTTTGGATTTGTCCTGCCTGGATTAATTTAACCCTTAAGTTGGTTATAATAGTATATTTCCCACATAATATTAAAACTTATTCTGTCACTGATATGGATGAAGCCAATGAAATTTAGGTGTGATTGATGCCCAATTAAGGGTTAACGCCCAACATTGCGTGAAATAAACATAAACTTACCCCTATAATAAGAAAATTAAGTAGCCTATCTATGCTGGTGCGCTTGAACTTGGTCTTGCCGGAGTTCTGCATGAGCTTGGTGTCCTTGCCCGCGAAGACCACGACGCCGTAGCACCAGGACGTGTTGCGCAGCACGCAGCCGCGCAGCAGCACCTTGTCGTTGTCCAGCGAGAACACCTGCTCCCGCCAGCTTAACGTACCTGGGTGTGACAATTTAATAATGTTGGTCAAAAAACTGTTCAGACTTGTGTAACATGCTCGATTGCGTCAAATACTGGTGAGATTCGGTCAATCGTATCTGCGTCCATCTTGTAATAAATAAAAACATTTATGTTGCTAAATATTCAACATAGTCTAACAGTGACTCTAAATTAATGGATCAATCACTTTTTTTTTGTTGTTATTCTGTCACATCACCCAGGGGACAACAGTTGAATAGTTTGTCAGAAGAAAGTATCCTGCAAGCTCTACTATCATGGTTAGTGGGTGACCCACCTTGGAAGGTCTACATAACTGTCAAAAAACGTAAAGGTTTGCCAATTTTAATGCTATTAAACTGGGATTTTAATGGTGCCCCAGGAGAAAGTAACCATGACAATGAGTGACATAAAAAAGTGCATTGACCCAAGTACAGCCTGGCGGCAGATACATTTCAACAACGATTCTTTATTACAACGATAGAGGCGTGTTCAGATAGTTTTGACCGGTCCGGACGCTACGATATATTTGATGGCGACGGTAAGCAACAAAGGTACTCATCCTAGTACAATTTGCGACCTAAGAACATCTAGTGTTGTCGCAACAGGATGCCTTCTCGCGGCTAACCGATTTTTTTACTAGGGTTCAGAACGCCAAAATAGCAAAAGCCGAATGGAATCAATTATTTGATAAGTATTTCTTGTAACTATTATGAACCGCTATTAAATTATAATACTGAATATTAAAAAAAATTGGTTGGGGCCCTCAACACCCAAACACAAGATATGCTTACTATCCTAATGTACTTATACAAGTACAAGTAGTTTGGAAATTAAACACATTTTGAATACAAAGTTTACTTGTTCGCAACTTCTATTGTTGGCGACTTTAAGAAACATTACTTCTAAAAAGCATATCCCGAGATGACTGCCAGATATACTACTACACTACATATAGTCAACTATAATAGCTATATGAATCAGACTAGCTTGCATGACGGGTGGGTACCTATAGTTAAATATAGTTATGGTTAACCATTACGTTCTTAATTATTTCCCTAACCAGTTGACCTATTATTTCATATTTTCCTCAATGCTGCAGTATAATAAAGTTAATATTCTTATGCTTCCTTGTATGTTACTTTTTGAAACGTAGCTACCAATAATTACATAGACATGATACAAGTACATCGTATTATTGAAGTCTTTTGACATTGACAGCTACCGACATTTGCAGTCAGAGTATTAATTGCAGGCATTAGCTCCGCTGTAAATGCACACAGCACAATGTCGGCATGTAAGCATGTATTATCGGAGTACCTACTACCATTACCCAACCTCATCGTCAATCGTTACGGCATCCGCGAATAGCGCTCTTCCCGCAGTTTCGCAAATGATGTTTCAAAATGCGGGTGAACGGACTGAAATCAACTCGTATCAACCCATGTTTTATTTTAGGATACGTTCACATTACAGCTCAACTGTGAACGCTGGTTGGTTAAGTGCGTGAACATGGCAACCCTTCTAGCGGTCAACCACATTAGTTATTAGACATTAACATTAGTTATTCCGTGGCGCACGCTATCCTTTTACGGTGGCCAATAAACTTATCACGATTGCATCTTGAAGGAATCAAATAGGCGATACCAACACTTGGCCACCTAATTTCAAGCATTAGCAAAGGGAGTACAATCAACACCTCAGTTTCCAGATCCTTATACTTAGTATAGGTAATCAGTATCTAATGACATAACAATCGATCTAACGCGCATCATAATTCCTAAACAACTGGACGCAACGTCGTATTTAACCACCGCTCGATATTTTCTACTGAACAAATGATAGGCATGAGTCGCACTTCATTAACACAATTCGCGAAGTGGCCTACAAAAATAGGTAACTGGCCCACTGAGCCGCACATGCCTCGAAAGAGGCCGCTAACATGTAGTTCGCGGGTCAATCAAACTAATGAAAACCTTGCACCTAGTTATTTGGGGTCGAATGGGGCATCTTTATAGTCAATCTGATCCAGTCTCCGTCCCAAAACGGCGTAACACGTATAGAGGACCAGCCATTCTTAAATCCTTGATGGCTGACATCGCAACCTACGCCTAATAGGCCGATAAAAACCTTTATAATGTTCTATGATGTAAGTGTGAATATTTGAGTCGGTTACGTAAGCGTAGTTTTAGGACTTCATGACGTCATGCATGGGAAGTTGAGTACTTGGTCAATATTTGTTTTAGGCGATTTACGACTGAAGGCCAGGTAAGGTTATTGAGTATCTAAACTTTAAAAATAAGGTTATTTTAATAAAATGAGCAGCTCGCAGGATTTGTTGATGAACCAAAGCTGAAGAGAGATACCGCTTGGGCTGATCCCCTTAAGGTCGGCCCCACCTTCAAACATCTCATGCATGTTATCTGTATCTCAAACGATTTCACAGTCGAAGGCACTCAGTCGTGTGTTGTTCGGTCTTGTCGTAACCAAATACTCCCGTGAATAGGAATGCAGCTCAACATACAAATCGCTGCACGAGTGCACCTTATTTTGCAACGGCGTATGCTGATAATTCTCGGATAGTTTGTACCTTCAAACTTATTAAGTAGATTGTTGGGTGTCTCGCAGACGATCTCTCCGTCGAAGGCGCCCAGTTGTGCGTCGTCCTGGCCCATCGCGGCCGTCTCCAAAAGGCACTGACGACATTTTAAATTCGTCTCCCTGTAACAACGCAAAATGTATAATTATATATGTCTCGCATGTACGTATCGCAGGCTTTGTCCCGACTCCCATGCTTCTACCTACATATTCGAAGATATTTAGAAATAAATTATCGACTGATATTGATTACCTCCGTTATATTATAAAGAATAACTAACTAAACACACAATCCCACTTCCGACATTGGTTAACTTTCTAGGTAATAATTTGTAATTTAATAAAGCATTTAATAAAATAATTTGTTTTGTTCCACAACATTTGAATATCAAACAAAACAATTCACATTTGAAGACGAAAGTGTTTACTTTAGAAATGCATTGACTACAGCCAATTCAAATTTCCAATCCTTCGAGCTGATTTTCTCATTTTGACTAATTGTCGCTTGATCAGTTATTCGATCCATAACGCTTTCCATTAATGTACAACTTCGTTATAAAGACAAAGAAACAAATTAAATAGTAACAAGATTAGAGCTTCAACTCATAATATTTGAATAAATAATAAAAGATAAAGCATTATTATCGATGCTCAAAGGTAGTAATTACTTGATTGGTATAATTGCTATTACCATCGGTTCGCGCTACAGTGCCATTGCATTCAACGGCTAGAGGTGACATTGAAACTATTTCTCATTCATATATTACTAAAGATACAAAAATATATTTTTTAAGGTGCACTCACTATTTTCTTCTAGCGGTACTGTACTCAGGAGACAAAAGTAGCATACATGAGCCGCATAATGTATCGCGTGCTAACATAATTAACGGGGGATCCATCAATCCCATCATGGAAAGATAGCTGTCATTTTAATGCTTTTACTACCAGGCCAATATAACAATGCCAAAGTGGGACTAGAAATGTTTATCGACATATTAACCGTTTCAGTGCGTATGACACGCCAAGCGTGTTATGAATGTTTTTAACGAATGGCGTATGACACGATAGGCGTGTCATCATATTCTATGGCGTAAGGCACACTTGGCGTATCATGATCATGAAAAATTGTTCGCCGCCATAGATAAAAGTTTTTAAAAATGGAACACGCAACGAATCGGTTAAATTATATGATAGAATAGCACTGAGCAACTCATGTTATAAGGGCCAACTAAATATAAGCGTTTTAGTAAAATCGTCCCACTTTATGAATTGGCTTGTAGTAGTAGCAGCTTTCCATCTATCGTCCTATTAGTGCAAATACCAGCTAAGTGCACGAATTTTGTTATTTGATGATGAATTTTATTATCATGATATTCATGATAATTAAATTGATTCTGCCAAAACCTGATTTGTGCAGATATATGGTATTTGCAGTAATAGGACGCTATTACAGATGTTTTAGACAGCATCCTGGAACACACATGGAACATCCTGCGACACCTACGTTCACGGCTATACAGTCCTATAAGTGAGAGGATCTCTCGTCCACATACAGTCAAGA
>JALPQI010016681.1:0-24937 GCA_025490895.1 Thaumatotibia leucotreta
AGTCCTACAAATGGTTCTGGTCCTACAAAGTTGTTTGTAGAACCCCCTCTTGCAAGCTCATCTGCATTTTCATTGCCAAGGAAGCCCTCGTGCCCTGGGACATCCTAAGGAACACGTGTATACAAGGATATCAGTAAAATTATGTTTTTTTAGTATATTTCTCCGACCATAAAGTTTAGTACTCAGGGTACCTTGTCACGTCATGTCTTAAAAGCGTTTAAAATTTGAATTATTTTGTCAATATTTCCGTCGCGGGTAGTCGAATGCCTCTTTCTAACAAGGAAGGGTACCCAACTGTCCGACTCCGATTTGATTCATTTTGATATATGTTATAGAGTAGTCTAAAATAACGGACATTTTTATAAATAAAAATATATTGATTTCTGAAATAATTGTACCAAATAACATTTTGATACAAATATTTTTTGCGTTATAGGTACTAAAATTTAATGATTTGAAATTTATTGATAAAAAAAAATGCTTTAACGTTATTTCGATGACACCATTTTGGCACACTATGCTGAATATAGTTAAATTATGTGATAAATCATCGATATACACATAATTTTGTAGCTTTTTAATATTATAAATGACCTTTTTTGCAATTGTTAAAAAGTGCGGTAATTATTAAATTTATTGTTGATTATGGAATTTATTTTATTCAATTATTCCAAAATGCCTTAGAATATGTAACTACGATAAGAAACTAACAGTTTAAATCTCATTATATCATGAATTGGGTATAATGAACACTTTCGTATTTCTTTCGCCCTTGCATGTTTAACCTAAGAAATCCGAATGTTTCCATCAGCCACATTTGTGGCTGCGGACAGGGAAAGGTACCTAGTTGCGGGTATTGAGTTACGCATATTTCCAAAAAGGAGATTAAATTTTCTATCAATAAAACAAAGAATCATGACTCTAGGTTGAACCACTATTTTTATATAAATTCTTGAATTTGCGACTTCCGAAATGCACAAGTTGAGAAAATTGCATTAAAAGTTTATAATGCCAAAAAACGCACTTCTACTTCGAAGTTACGTAGTGAAGGGTATACTTATAATCTTTGGAAGTTGAAGAATTATGATAAAGGTTAATTGTTTAAAAATACATGTTAATTATTTATATTTCAAAGGTTGAACATGCAAGGGCGAAAGAAACACGAAAGTGTTCATTATACCCAATTCATAATATAATGAGATTAAAACTGTTAGTTTCTCATCGTAGTTACATATTCTAAGGCCTTTTGGGATAATTGAATAAAATAAATTCCATAATTAACAATAAATTTAATAATTACCGCACTTTTTAACAATTACATAAAAGATCACTTATAAAATTAAAAATCAACAAAATTATTTGTATATCGATGACAGATCACATAATTTAACTATATTTAGCATAGTGTGCCACAATGGTGTCATCGAGATATCGTTAAAGCATTTTTTTTATCAATAAAGTTTAGTGACCCGGTCGAAACTTTTGTATGGAAACGTAACTAGGGTACCTTGTCACGGCATTTACTAAACTTTCGTAACTTTAAATGTAAAGGCACTATTTTAGTACCTATAATGCAAAAAATATTTGTATCAAAATGTTATTTGGTATAATTATTGCAGAAATCAATATATTTTTATTTATAAAAAGTTCTGTTTTAGTCTTCTAACTAAACCATAAAATTGTACATTTTACTAAACTGGGTACCTTGTCACGATAAGTCATTATTTAAAAAAAATAGAGTAAAACTAGGATAAAATACCCAATTATATACATAACTGCACCTACTTTATGATCTATTAAGTCTTTGATCTTTTAATCTATACCTATTAATAATAATATATTAATTATAATTTATAATATATATTTTAATCTATACCTATTAATTATACACGTCAAACAACTAAAATCACAGCTCAAGTTTCCATTGACTAAATTCGAGATCAACAATAAAATTATTGGCCGTGTTGTGACGGCAGAAAGAATACATTTGTCACCACCCCAACTCCTCCTGCGGGTGTCGTAAGAGTCGACTAAGGGATTGAAGTGTCACTGACCATACTTGATTAAAGATTGATGATGGGCAGCAGTGTCATCATAGTGGACACACTACTGCGATCGCCAATCCGCTTACCCAGCGTGGCGATTATGGGCATTTACCTCCTAATGCGTCTATACGCATAGTTAATAGGAGAGGCCTACGTCCAGCAGTGGACTATCAAACTATCATAGGCTGATGATGATGATAATTATGATGATGATGAATAAAATTATTACCTATATTTAGAGAAACACCTCGTAACGTGACCTTGGTGTGGTTTTAGTAGGAGAAATATACTTCGCTACCCGGCCCTTCGCTAGCTCTCCGGCTTTGCTTGGCAAACGTATTTTATTTATATTAATGTAAATAGTTATGATACTTATGATTCTACGTTCAATACAAGAGTTACGTAAATAAGTTTAACCCATATATGCCCAGAACTAGTTATTGAGATGAACTCTATGATGTATAGCATACAGTTTATTTTCAATGGGTCGATATTGGGCATATATGGGTACCTAATGTCTTCTTTTAAAAAACATTTGATAAATTTTATTGGTTTTATGATTTAAATCATTTTGCTATAGGCCGATCTATGTTAGAAAGAGGCATTTGACTACCCGCAACGGATATATTAACAAAATTATTCAAATTTTAAACGCTTTAAGACATAGCGTGACAAGGTACCCTGAGTACTAAACTTTATAGTTGAGAAATATACTAAAAAACATAATTTTATTGATATTCTTGTATACACGTGTTCCTTAGGATGTAAATAACCCAATTATAGCACAAACCCATTTTGGCACTTTTTCACCCGCTTCGACAAAACCTCATGTAACTAAATGCCGTGACTAGGTACCTTTCCCTGTGCGCAGCCACATTTGATGATTTTTGTATGTCAATTTCTAAGCAATCTATAATACAGCTGACATTGTGGTAGCGATGCCTAAATGCAATAGGAAGGTTCTTTTTTATTAATTTTTTATCTAAGTTTATAATGAATAGTTTTAAATAACTACTTATTAATCTTATTATTGGAATGTTTACTAAATATAATCTGCTAGCATAAGATAAGGATATTTCAAAATTATCCTCTAGTTCAGAAAATGTGGTATTCATTCTAATTTTTTTCAAGCATAGTAAAATGTGTTCTATTTTTATATTTGTTAATTTATGCAATAGCTGAATAATAAAGTAACATTCTTTGGAAATACCAATATACAACACAGGCTTCCTTTCAATTAAACGCACAGTATTTACACGGCACTGTAATTGTTCAATATGCTCATTATTTTCTATGACATTACTGTCCGAATCAGTATCTCTTGATGATGAAGTAGGTACAAAAGGTGATAAACAACCACATTCTAAAAAGGAAATATCACTGTCCGATTTTTCTTCTTCTAGAATTTTTCTTTTGCTGCTTGGATTGTGGCTGGGGCTGAAGGAGATGGTTTCACTTGGTATGAAACAGTCTTGAAGGGTGATGTGGCAATAGTTTTATGTTGCCATATTGTTTGAACAGCCTTGCTCCTATTATGAACATTAACTTTTGTTCTTACTTGAATAGATTTCTCTGTAGATATGATAGTATCTGTAATAGTTTCTCTGTCCTGAGTTTTTGGTAATTCTGAAATATAAACACTCAAAATCAGTAACTTTAAAAAATGTGAAATCAACAACATAAATAATATATATAAATGAGACAATCTTATACAAATCAACCTAGTCCTACTGTAGTAAACTCAAAAAAGGTTTTTGTTGTAGGTGCTAGATGATGGTATACAGGATGGAAAAAGATTTTGGGTCAGTGAGGGCAGCTACCAGATTCCGTGTAGCTACGCGAAAATGGTCTTAGAAGACCTTCCCGCGATTTTCAATTAAAGAAGATTAGCGTTTTCAGATTTTGGAAAAAGTATACAGGTTGCGAGGAAATGGTCATTTTTGAGAAACTTTTTTTTTGATGCCAATCGAACCTGTTTCTATTCAGGATCAAAAGCTTGTATGGAACCAAAAAAAAATTTTCGGCTAGAAAAGCCACAAATGGAAAATTTAAATTCTCATACAAATTGTATGAAAATTAAAAATTATTTTTCACCCTAATTTTTTTATGCCTATCGATTCCATTGCTACCCAGTACCAATAGTTTCCTACGGGTCAACTTATGGCAATTTACAAAAATCCAAAATTTCAAGAAAACCGTTTTCATACTTTTACTATGGAAAAAAAAGTGAAACCTTAATTACTTTATCTGTCACGATAATTAGTCAATTAGTCTTCCTATGCTAAATGATAATAATAATACTGTATGAAATCATTAGCAACGATAATTAGCGTCACAGATAATGTAATTAATTTTCACTTTTTTCCCATAGTCAATGTATGAAAACAGTTTTTTTTTATTTTTGTTTTTTTTTTACCTTGCCGTAAGTTGACCCCTAGGAAACTATTGGTACTAAATAGGAATGGAATCGATAGGCATAAAAAAATTAGGCGTGAAAAAAATATTTTAATTTTCATACAATTTGTATGGGAATTTTAAATCCCGATTTACGGCTTTTCTAGCCGAAAAATTTTTTTTGGTCCCATACAAGCTTGTGATCCTGAACAGAAACAGGATCGATTGGCATCAAAAAAAAAGTTTGTCAAAAATGACCATTTCCTCGCACCCTGTATACTTTTTCCAAAATCTGAAAACGCTAATCTTCTTTAATTGAAAATCGCGGGAAGGTCTTCTAAGATCATTTTCACGTTGCTACACGGGATCTGATAGCTACCCTCACTGACCCAAAATCTTTTTCCACCCTGTATAAAATAAATATTATATAAATAAATACTTAAATACACCAAAAACAATCATGACTCAGGAACAAATATTCATGCTCATCCCACAAATAAATGCCCTTAAAGAGATTCAAACCCGAGAACTCCGACTTTGTTGGGTGGGTGACTACCAACTAGGCTATGGAGGATGTCTAAAATATATTGATATATATTTTTTATGGTAAGTATGGGGAGTAAGGGGAGAACGGAACTAAGATCTTATCCGACCCTATTGTCAACCTCACCTGCCCGCGCCGGATGGCGACGGAGTGGCGTATACCGCTCCGTGGTGCTCCCTGCTAGACAACGGACGAGGCTCTGGCGACCGAGCTTGTGGCGGTATAACCACAAACCGTACCGGGAAACCGGTATGAAGAGGCCTAGTCAGCATTGAGGACTAAATAACCTCAAAAAGGAACAATGCAGAAAGACTTGGGGCCCTACTGCATAACCAATACCTAAGATTACCATCACGGACTGGAATAACAATTAACAATATGAAAAGGAAACCTAACGAATTTAATATGTCGAGCAATCCGGCTAGCGCCCGGCGTCAGGAGGATACCGGGTTCTCTGATGTGAAATATATTACCGGAGAAGAAACTACGATTAAAGAAGCCATGCGTCTAACAAGAAGAAAGAAGAATAATCAACTGAAACTAGCAACGTGGAACGTGAGAAGCCTTATCAAGCCTGGTAAAACTGAAAACACGATACAAGAAATGAAGAGACTTAATTTGGACATATTAGGTATCAGTGAAGTGAAGTGGGCGGATAATGGCATAGTTGATAAGGACGACGTAGTTATATATTATTCTGGCAAACCAGCATCCGAGAAGAAACACCACCATGGTGTTGGTATGATGATCAGGAAGAGCCTTTTGAAGTACGTGACCAACTTTGTCCCTTACTCTGATAGATGCATGATGCTACAGTTTAATTCCAAGCCATTTAACTTAAATATACTACAAGTATACGCCCCAACAGCACAAAGTTCGGATGAGGACATCGAGAACTTTTACAAAGAGATAGACGAAGTTATGGACGGTATTAAATCTCAAGAAATTGTCGTAATACTTGGTGACATGAATGCAAAAATTGGAAAAGGAGCAGCTGGGAAAATAGTGGGCAACTATGGTCTAGGCGATAGGAATGAAAGGGGAGATAGACTACTACAATTTTGCGTGGAGAAGGACTTGATTATATCCAACACTTGGCACCAACATCCGCCTAGAAGGCTGTACACCTGGACCTCCCCCCAACATACAACCGGCCATATCGTAAGAAATCAAATAGACTATGTCATGATCCAGGCTCGCTATAGAAACTCAATAGTCAATGTCAAAACATATCCCGGCGCAGATATTGGTTCGGACCACAATCCTCTTGTCGCAAAATTAAATCTGAAACTAAAAATTCTTAAGAAAGTAAATAATAATAGGAAAATTGATATAAACAAGCTCAAAAATCCAAACATAAGACAAGCAACCAAGCAAACTCTTAACGAAATAATTTGTTCATTTGTAGATACAAACAGTAGTAATAATATCGAAAAGAAATGGGACCATCTAAAAGAAACAGTTGTGACAACAGCCACATCTTGCTTGGGGTACTATAAGAGAGAGACAAAACTTGAATGGATTACTAAAGAAATACTTAACCTTATGGAACAAAGAAGACAATTTAAGGAAACAGATAAAGACAGATACACTGAAATAGATAGACAGATCCGAACCAAGATCAGAGAATCCAGGGATAAGTATTTGAACGAAGAATGCAATAAAATAGAAGCGTTAGAAAAAAGGAAAGATAGTTTTAATTTGCACAAAAAAGTTAAAGAGTTTACAAACACTCATAGAAAAGTAATTACAGGAAAACTTACAAATACCCAAAACAAAGTAATTACAGATAAAGAAAAACAGTGTCAGACATGGGAACTGTACATCAAACAGCTGTTCGGAGACGAAAGAGAAGAACTCCTCACGGATGACATAGACACTCAAGAACTTCTGGAAGGCCCTCCAATCCTAAAAGCTGAAATAGAAAGAGCAATCAACACTTTGAAGGACGGAAAATCTGTTGGCCCTGATGGTATATACTCGGAAATGTTAAAATTGCTAGACGAGAAAAGCTTACAATTTTTGGTTAAACTTTACAATAACATTTATGACACAGGACAGCTCCCAGAAGATTGGCTCAAATCCACATTCCTCCCATTACCCAAAAAAGTGAATGCAAAAACGTGCGGAGATCATAGACTAATAAGCCTTATGAGTCATGCACTAAAAGTATTTTTGAAAATCTTACACATGAGAATTTACGACAAAATAGATAAAAATATATCAGAAACTCAGTTTGGATTCCGAAGCGGGTTAGGAACGCGAGAAGCTTTAGTTGCAGTGCAGGTTTTGATTCAGAATAGCTTGGAATTCAACAAAGATGTCTACGCATGCTTTATTGACTTTGAAAAAGCATTCGACAAAGTGAAACATAACAAACTAATGCAAATACTCAATAAGACGGAAGTAGACGGCAAGGACCAAAGAATCATCAGGAACTTGTACTGGAACCAGACAGCAAACATAAAAGTAGGAACATCAAGCACGAGTGACCTCAATATCCTAAAAGGTGTAAGACAAGGTTGTATTTTGTCACCGCTGTTATTCAACCTATATTCGGAATCTATATTTCAAGAAGCTTTCGAAAACGTGGAAACTGGTATCATAGTCAACGGAACGGCGGTTAATAACCTCAGATATGCTGATGACACCGTTATTCTTGCTCACTCAATGGAAGAACTGCAGCAGCTGTTAGATCGTCTCAACTCTGTAGTAGAAGAACACGGCCTTAAAATGAATATAGCCAAGACAAAATGCATGATTGTGGGTAAGAATGTATCTGAACCGACCTCACTGACTATTAACGGTAATATAATAGAAAGAGTTAAATTATATAAATATCTGGGTAGCTCACTTAACGAAGAATGGGACCCAGAGAAAGAAATACGTACCAGAATCGAAATTGCCAGAAGTGCGTTCACGAGAATGAATAAACTTTACACAAACAAAGATATTAACTTAAAGTTACGATGGCGCATGGTCAAATGCTACGTACTGTCGATATTTCTCTATGGTGTCGAAGGATGGACCATTAATAAAACCATGGAGGCTAAGATCAATGCATTCGAGATGTGGTTATACCGAAGAATGTTAGGAATTTCCTGGAGAGACAAAGTTACAAACACAGAAGTTCTGAATAGAATGAACAAAAAACTTGAACTTTTGACCACCGTAAAAACAAGGAAAACCTCATATTTCGGACATATATATAGACACGACAAGTATAACATTATCCGAAACATCTTGGAAGGGAAAATCGACGGTAAAAGGAGCAGAGGAAGGAGAAAGCTAACCTGGATAGACAATATTAAAAGCTGGTCCAACATCAATGACACCGCCGGTCTGTCTAGACTGGCACAAGATAGAACCAAGTTCCGGAAGATGGTCGCCGACATCCGCTGAGGATATGGCACAGGAAGAAGAAGATATTTTTTATAATTAATTAATATCATACCTTCAGGCTCCATAATTTCTTGCACCATGTCATCTTTAATATTGATAGTTGTTTGCAGACACTTTGTGACAAGGTCAATTCTTTGTCTTTTAAGAAACACTTCTCGGCAAGGAACAGCATCACTCAGCCGTCTTTTGAGATCCTCTTGACAGTGAAATTAAGTTGGCACAGCCTCATTCATCAGAAGTATCTTCTGACTAAAGCCCATTTTGTACTTCATGTAATTAGTTGTGTCTTTATCCATCTGAAATTAAACTGCATTGTTGAAATACCAACATTATATTTGACAGGACAGTAATCAGAAAACTACAAACAAGATGTGAAAAATCTCAACAATATAATGCTGAAAACAAAATATTTAGTTTTGCAATGTAGGGTCTAAAGAGGTTAGGAATTAAAGATGTTGTTATATTTTGTATACCGATATATTTACCTCCTATTAGGTAGATACAACGTGAAGTGATACTTACATCAAAGTGATCTTCACACATAAAGACATTTTTGTATGTGATTTAATGGAATTTGGATCTCTTCGAGCTAACTTAAGCCACAGTTTTCGTCTTTTGGGATCCGTTGGTATAGAAACAAACAGTTTCTGTGGACTCTTTATAGAAGTATTTGTACACTGTGGCACTATACACCATTTATACCCCATTTTATTCAACAAATTTGATTTGAAGAAAGTCGATAATAATTACGTACCTACTGTTTACAAACGATATTGACTCTGTTTACTAGTAGGTGACGTCACACCTCCACCACCAAGAGTGGACTCGGCGTATTGTTCTATACATGCAATCAGTTAAACAAATACCATGCATTTTGACGCAGAATAAGTAAACATTATGTTGTCACTCTCTAACTAACGTCTTTTCCCATATGTAGTAAAAGATAACAATACTTCAGTGCTTGCTGCTATGGCAACATTTTGCATTTGACGTGCCTTCAAATGCCTACTGTGGCCGCTCCGCCATATTGTGTTGTGTTACGGTTCTCCGAGGTACAAAAAGTATCAACGAGTCGTGTTCTTAAAATAAAATAGTGTTTATTTGGAAATTCTACGGATACTTCTTTTTAATTGTGTGGTGTAGTGGTGACGGACAAGAAAAGACATAATGCCTGAGTGCAGTGTCGTTGGATGTGGCTTAAGAAAAAAAGAAAACCAGAAAAGTTTGTCGTTACACCGGTATGTTTATATTTTAACTGAAATATTCATTATTTTTCTGATGATTTTACTTTATATCTTCTCATTTGGTTAATAATATGACAATGAATAAGATTTGTAATAAATTGTAATATAATAAGGCTTGATTTTCGATATTTTGTACTATATAAATTAGTAGATTTGACGTTTAGTGGTGTATTGTTTTATATCGATGTTATGTGAAGAATCTGATCATTTGAAAGATTTTAACCCTAATTCGCCTCGAATATCATAATGTACAACTGTTTGATCAACACATAATCTCTAAAATCAATGTCATTTTGACAATTACCTCATTGTCTGTATAGCATTTTGTCAGGTTATCACTCTATAATTTTACTCATGATGAGATGAATAACAATCAACTTCTATAAATATGAATATACTTTGAAAACCTGAGTCCTGTAAGCATATTTACCAAGGTTGTAAATTTCATAATTTTTTTCAGGTTACCAAAATTTGAATATATGAGGAAAAGATGGTTAGAAGCAATCGGAACGGAAAATATAAGGCCAAATGTTAAAGACATCTCTGAAACCAAGCCGAATCCAGGAAATTTTATATAACATTAAAGACTCTAAATATGGTCAGGAATCCAGCATTAAAATCTTTTGGTTTCCTTGCGAGCACCCTGTATATGACATCCGTGGTCAGTAACAATAATTTAGATAGGTACATTTGTTTAAATTTAATTTAATTTCCTGAACTACAAAAAAAAATATTTTTGCTAACTGCACTATGGATGTCTATGCATAATTTAATTAAAAAGCAAGGCATTATGTATTCAAAATAAGGTTTATTCAGTTTGCCTTAACAGGCAGAAGTTAACAAGATCAAAATGTACTAAAATCTAATTAGTTGTTTTTAATTTCAGAATTTGAAGCCAGAATCTGCACAGCTGACAGCTGATATAACTGCTGTAGAGATTCAATACAGGGAACAACAAAATCCTGTTGGAAAATGCAGGGAGCATGAGAATGTCATGAACCGAGTCAATAATTCTACGAGTATCATTGTGATAGTTTTATTGCATTCATTGGATTGTTATATTTTTTGACTTTCAATATATTTTTATTACATGCAAGTTTCTTTGATTGCCTATTCAATCCCCTTAGAGGATTTAACCAACTAGAGTGACTTTTAACATGGTTTCTTTTTACCAAAAGCATATGAGCAATGTATGACTGTTTATTCTGTCCTAATCCAAAAATTAACAAACACCCTTTTTTTATTTTGCTCTATTTATATTTTTCTTTGACAAAAGCAAGTAACGCATTAGCTAAAATATAACATATGCTTATATTTTTATTACATGCAAGTTTCTTTGATTGCCTATTCAATCCCCTTAGAGGATTTAACCAACTAGAGTGACTTTTAACATGGTTTCTTTTTACCAAAAGCATATGAGCAATGTATGACTGTTTATTCTGTCCTAATCCAAAAATTAACAAACGCCCTTTTTTTATTTTGCTCTATTTATATTTTTCTTTGACACAAGCAAGTAACGCATTAGCTAAAATATAACATATGCTTATAAATATTGGATGTCATATACCAAAGATAAAACGACCAAGATCACCAACGACCGAGGTGTGATGATTACATTATTAAACTATTCTTAGTTTAAACAAATGATTATTCAGATTGTATTTGTATGTATTTATTAAATTGCCTTATATTTACCTAAATCAGTTTGTATATTTTGCAATTGTTAATCAAACACTATGCAATGATATAGTGGTAGGTCATCGTGTACTAGGCCGGTTCATTGAATACCTAGTACCGGTTCAATCTGTACCAGAGATTGTACAGTCGAGTGCATTAATATATAGACACATTTGTAAGGGATCAGTATGGAGAAGTGTATATATATTAATGCCCTTGACTGTACACAATGAGCCATTTCTCATCTGTTAAAAACCTAAATTATCTCTGCTTCTATTGGGTTTTAATAAAAAATTATAATGCAAATTTAAAGCTAGATAAATAACAAAAGAATTTGTTATTTATCTAAAAAAATGCCCATTGGACTTATATTGACTGAATTATTAAAATTAAAATTTATGGTGGCTCATTGTTGACAACCTCACCCTATATTTTTTTGACGTCAAAATCAAAATAAACCAAATTTTGCCAGTAATATTAGTCACTTTTAAGGCGTCTTTTGTATACATATCTCTATTTCATAAAATAAGGTACTATCATACGTTTACTTATACCTATTTCAAACATATGAACCGGCAGCAAATGGCAAGAGTTATTTTCAATTAAGGGGAAAAAACGATTATTAGTGTGATAAAACCTTTGTTACACAGTACACTGTTGAAAACAAAGAATTATTTAAGTTTCTCTTTAGACAATTAAAATGGGTTATTCCCACCTGTTACCACCAACTTGACACCAGTGGTAACAACAGGGAATTTTTTTCCCACCTGTTACCACCAGAGTACTTGGTGGTAACTACTGGGAAAAATAATTCCCAGTAGTTACCACCAATCACTTTAGTGGTAACTACTGGGAAAAATAAATCCCAGTTGTTACCACCAAGTACTTTACTAGTATTGTGCTTGTTTTTAATAGAATATACACAAAATACTTTGCCAGTTATTAATAAGGAGCTAATTTTATGAATATTACTTTATTTATAAAATATCTTATTAACCACCGATTTTTACTAAAAATTAATACAGTGCTTGCGTGATAACTATTTATTTATTCTTAAATTTCCCTTTTGTTACTATATTTTTGTTAATAAATGATTTAAGTCTAAAATGAATACATTTTGAAAATATTTTTTGAACTTTTTTTAAAAATATGTTATCAGTATTACCTACTCTGAATCTGAACCAAATTATTAAGAACTACTGACTTGATTATCACAGGGGCAGGTAAAAAGGGATGACGGGTGACCGGCTCGTAGGAGGGATAACTTTCATTTTTCATCATGTTGTTTTAACGGATTACGAATCTCAATCCTTTTTTAAGATTATTATAACTACTACAAGGTTTTAGGTACTTACACGAAAAATTAAATATTGAAATATTCTTGTTTTGAATAAAAAAAACAGTGTAATTCGTCTTTATTTGTAGTATAACATTTTATAATAATTATAGTCTCTGGAAATTGTTACCATTGTATAACAAAATTTATGGCTACTAGGTATCCTATTGCAATAGGACTACTAAATATTAACTTAGTGGTAACTACTGGGAAAAAGAATTCCCAGTAGTTACCACCTATTAGTTTAGTGGTAACAGTTGGGAATTTTAATTCCCAGTTGTTCCCAGTGGTAACAGGTGGGAAAAAAATTCCCAGTTGTTACCACTGGTGTCAAATTTATGGCTACTAGGTATCCTATTGCAATAGGACTACTAAATATTAACTTAGTGGTAACTACTGGGAAAAAGAATTTCCAGTAGTTACCACCTATTAGTTTAGTGGTAACAGTTGGGAATTTTAATTCCCAGTTGTTCCCAGTGGTAACAGGTGGGAAAAAAATTCCCAGTTGTTACCACTGGTGTCAAGTTGGTGGTAACAGGTGGGAATAACCCAATAAAATTAGGAATCAACTAAAGTCTATGACCAAAAACACCAATTTCATAGGTAATGACCCAATATTAATACAAATGTGTAATCACAGTAAGTACCTATCATAGTGGCTAGGTTTCATGACATGCTTATTGATTTAGAAGATAAATATACAAAAACTCTAATTTAACATGAAAGTAAAAACATTTTGAAATTCTCTCAATACCATGAATGCATGTATGACTATAAATTTACAATATCAGTCCTAATTCTTCAATTAAATAATCTTGACTTAAAAATGTAATATCATAATTAACTTAATTTCATAACTTGCACCTTTCATTTAGAAAATATGAAACATATGGAAAAGTTGAAGCATTTTATGGTCTGTAGGTATGCTTTCTATAGATTACCGTTAATTGACTGACATACATTTAGTATACTACCTATTATTTATTATTAATCTCCTTCAGGATGTCATTTTGTTTAGTTATTTTTTCATGCATGTAGCATTGTCTTTTTACTTCTACTTTTTCTGTCAGCAGTGTTTTCATATTCATTTTATTTCATCACTTGCGGCGTTGAGGTAATATTTCTGGATTATTTTGTTTCATTGTCGTCAGCTAGAATATTAAAACAACTAGTTAATAATCTGTATCAATATTGAGTATTATTTACCTACATTAGAATATATTATTGAGCGAATTTATTTACCAATTTGATAAACAACTGGCATCATTTCCACTACCTTCTGGTTCCTGTCTTGAGTTAAGTTGTATTGTGGACAGTAAGCAACAATACACAGGGTGGCCAAAAAAGAAATGCATAACCCATAACCATTGCCAGTGAGGTTTTGGGACGCAGAGTAGATGGCCTAGCCGATTTGTTTGGAAATTAATTTAGGTTGAGGAACTTGTAGTACCTAGTAAGTAAGTAGTACTTAATAGTAGCACCTTTGTTAGTAGTTTATTTTAATTAAAAATAATGATTGAGCCTTCTAAAACTGTCAAAAAGCCCCTTGGGGGTCTATTTTGAGTCCCAAAAGCTCACAGGCAACAGAAATACATTATTTAAAACAACCAACCAATGAACAAATATTTGTGATAAACAAACAGAAAAATGTTCTCGCAGGGATTCTAGCTTAAACTTCCAACTTTCTAGGCAGGGTCCCTATCACTTAGGCTACGGAGGTTGACAAAAATAATAAATGGTGAAGGTAAAAAAAGGTAAACGAATTACTATTATAGTTTTACCACAAAGTGTGAGTGATCCGTCAGGATAATAAGGCAGGATATATTACAGGCCAAGCCATGGCTCAAATATTCGCTTGCTCCAGTGAGTGGCCATCAGTTCTTCGGGCGTTTTGTCCAGCCCACTTGCACTCTGAGAGTTTCTGAGCTACGTCGGTGACTTTAGTTTCACGTATACCTATCTTCATTCATAATTCGATCTCATGGAGAAACTCCCAAGCATTGCCAGTTCCATCGCTCGTTGAGTGTGCTTACAAGAGACTACTACACAGAATACACTAGTCTTACTAGAGAGAACGTACTAGCTTTTGAATCAACGTGTAATTATTAGTATTCTCACTAAAAACTAATGAACATATAATTATTATTTAAAAAAAAAACCCACGATACTGCTTATCGGCAGGGTTACCAGTCACAATGGTCAAACTATACGAAACAAGACACTGAAATTATACAAAATCCAATAAAATTATACAATAAAAGGCTTTATCTTTGGAGTGACAGAGATAGTAGTACGAAATTTATAATTTTCTCTTTATGTATCCGATTATACAAGGCAATTCAATATACATAGAGCAGCCAAATCATACAAAAAATGTATCCAATTATACGATCTGGCAGCCCTGCTTATCGGCCACTTCAAGCAGCCCGACAAAATTGTCAAGTTAACTTGAAATTTGATCACTTTGATGGTTTATTAAACGTCAGATTATCCGGTCAAGAATTCACGTGCGTCGATGAGATCCGTCACTCAAAGTAAACGCCGCCAATTTCAAAATTATGGTACTAAAAGTTAAATTTTTAACAAAAATACAATTTGTTTTAGTTGTCAACGGTAAATATGCGATCATCATAAGCTCCAGCGAGGCCCCAATCCAACCAAAATCGTCTAAAACTTTAATAAAGCACAATTGTAGTTGATGCCAAACTGTCATTGTCAAATCATCGGCACGATTATTGTATCTGTGCCCGCAACCATGTTCTGTCCGTCACTGAATGTAGAGAATTGGATAGACAATGACAATTTGGTAAACGATATAACCATCATAAGCCCCCTGGAGGTTGCCACCACCAGGATCGGGAGGATCGTCCCCCATTATTACACTTAAATACTAAAACTTACCAACTATGACGAGATTACACTACCTATATATACAAAAATAATAAAACATATATAATTTAAAGAAATATATACAAATTATCACTTTCCTGTGCAATAATATCTAAAATGTAAATTATTAAAATTAAGAGCAGCGAAAACCCGACCGACGCGTTTCACGTTTCCCGCGCTAGAACCATTTGCTAGTTTAACACAAGATTACATGCATACCTTTGTGGCGGAGATGCGCGAGAGGTAGAGCCAGGAGGCGCGGTTGCGGTGCGCGTGGTAGTCGCGCTTGTCCTTCACGTTGCGGAAACAGGTACGGCCCAGTCTGCACCAGTCACAAGTTTTGTTTGAATTTACATGTTTCATTATGTTTTTTTAATGTTGAGTTACTAGTTATGCAATACCAATACCTATTGCATGATTTGTCTATTTTGCACCATACAAAGTGAAAAATGGGTGACTGATTTCATATTAACATTAAAAACCAACTTGAAAAATTTTTAAACGACTTCAATCAATTTTTACTAGATCTCATCTTCAGACCCCTATATGATGCTAACGAATGCATATTGGGGTTATACCAAATTGATAAATATTATGATAATTGGTTCATGATTATCAGAGATATCAAATAACATACTTACAAAATATTTAGTTCAATCGACAACATTTCATATTTTTAGTGCTAGTTTTTATTATCTGTTTTGAAAAAACTCAATATTAAAAGATGCACGTATTTTTTTTTTTAAATTAAATTGCAAATTTAGTGAGAAAATCCCCTTTTATTACTACTTCGAGCAGAAGTGTAAGTTACGAATGTCAAGAATCACCTAAATGACTTCACAAGTGATGTTGCAAACACATAAGAAAACGTCACTTCCCCTTTAAAATATTATTACGATTTAGTACAAAAATATTGTGATAAAAAAATTAAAAATAATTATATTTTTGTGCATATATCTCGAAATGGTTTTCGATTTAGAATTTTGAAACATTGTCAATTAAGAACATAGTCCTTTTTAAAATTGGTTAAATACAGTATACTCTTGTTCATCCTTAAAATAAATAATGGTAATGGTAATTTGTGGAAATATTCACCACATGATTACTAATTATGTTACTCCATCAAATCTATAGCTAATCAAAGTCCAAAAATCTGTTGAGCTAAAATTTTGTAAAATAGAGACTAGATTGATTTGACATTAAAAGTAAAATTTGATGAAATTCTGTACTTACCTATGCAATTTCAAGCATAGTGGATTATGATCTTCATCAGCAACTGTATATATGTTAGACTCTTTGCCGACGCCAATCTGGTTTCCAAATGAAGCAATCACCTTCCTGTTTGTCAATGCTTTGAGTGCTAGGTAGTCATACCCAGCATTGGTTAGGCGGTACCCATCATCTATAATAAAATAAATAAATCTTTAGTAAGCAAACATTTTTATTAATGTTTAATTTGTTTGCTTAAACACTTCATAGTGCTCTCATTAGTACTATTTCTGCTTCAAATATTAAAGATTTTCTTTCAAATTATCTTTTTATTAAATGTTAACGCAGAGTTTTGGTCGTAAAAGACACATACTTGTCACTGCTGCATATTGTTTTGCCCAGATTGCGCCTTAAACTTACAGTGTTTTCCTCGCTCGTACGTCAGCAGCCTGTGTTTACACAGCTCCTTCATTAGCTTGTGGACTCCACCGTGACGGAGATTCGCGATGGAAGCTACCAGCGACCCTGGCACCAGCTCGTGGTTCTTCATACCCATCTCCACCTAAAACATACAATAAACAAGTTAGGTTAGGGATGTGTACTATTGGCTATAGTTAAAATCAAGCACAACACATACCGCAGTCAACACGCGAAAATCCTCTCCCGTTAAATAACGCAAAATTGCTACGTCCAGTTTTCCCATTTTGAAGTGGAATTCAGGGAAAATTTATATAAACACAACCTATTCAACTTTACAACGTCATGTGTTCATCAAGAAAGAAAGAGAAGAGAACGAACGAAGTCATAAATATGTCAAATGTGACAATGACATCAATAGCGTTTGGCTACCGTGTGGTTTTTCGTCATGAACCAAATTCTAGTTTCGATTGTCAATTTATGAGCAATATCATGAAAGTTTTGACGAACGAACTACCTTAATTACCGTTATGCTTAAGTTTAATTTATGTTTTTCGTTTCTTTTTCAAAAGTTTCAAAACTTAAAATGTGTTTAGCGGTAAGTGATCAGCTGATTAGCGTTTAGTTTAGCTGTCAGTCTGTCACTGTCACATCGTCACGGCCTACGTTATTTATGTTATTCTATTCACTTCATCACTTCACTTATTTCACTTTCCTTGTAGCTTTAGTCGGAACCGGGTATAATTTAGTCAGCCGTAAGTTAGTCGAGTGATCGTGCGGGTTTGTAAGACATATCGTGGTGGTAACGGAATACATTACTCGATAATGATAAAACGAGGTAATGATTCTTCCGATGATAGTAATGAGTGTTGCTACACTGACGCGGTCCACCCGCGGTTTTTACAGAAACCCCCTAAAGTTCTTCGCGGTATGGTATCAGTATTATTTAGTTAAATCGTATAACAGTATTTAAATTACTGCGACTTGCAAGTTACAGCCTCAATAAATATTTTATTATTGACTCTTGTAAAGCCATGTTTTATGTATTTATATATTTAATTACATAAAGAATTATACTTTGTTTACTTGTAACTATGTCACTACTGATAACAGCGTATATGATAACATTGTTGCTCTTCAACTTGCATGAACATAAATAACTATTATGCTTTTTAAATGACATTTTAAAATATTTAGAGCAAGAACAATAGTAATTTCATTCTTATATTAACATGCTTAAAGCATATATCTGATTGGCCATAAACTCATTTTATAATGTTTTAGTAAATTACCTACACAATAATGTGAGAATATCACTGTAGCCTGTTCTTTGGGTACAAATCCAAATATACATATGTATATCGAGGGTTGAGTGGTCAAACCCGATAAGTCAATATATTTTTTCATTGAAATAACAACTTCATGTCAATGTCATATAGTTCGTATTTTAAAAACAGGTTTGCTTGACTTATCTGCTCAACTTATCGGGTTTGACCACGCAACCCTCATCCAAATCATATTATGATTATGCTGTTAATTGTTTCAGCCATTTATTATGTGTCTCTTGTTTCAGGGCTTAAGATAGCCCTGGTCCAGTTGGCCGTGGGCGCTGACAAGAGCAAAAACATTGCCCGTGCCGTTGAGGAGATCCACCGAGCCAAACAGGCAGGAGCTCAGTTGGTGGCACTACCAGAATGCTTTAATTCACCTTACGGAACCAGTAAATGCTTATACACCGTGTTTTTATTGATTTCCGTTAAATTGGACAGGTTACTTGGAACATTAATAGAAGTTGCCTGGTATATCGGCTTTTGTTAATATTGAAAAAAAAAATTTCATACATAATCATTGTAATGGTAAGTGTGAGAGAACCTTAAAAATAAGACCTCGGGCGACTGACGGCTGCTGACGGCACATGTCAAAATAAGTAACATTAGGATGTAATAAAGGTTGCAATACACTTGTTCAGTCATTACACTTATTTTTTTAATAACTCAATAACAGTAAGAGTTAAGACACTAGTTTCTTAGAGAAATAGATCATTTTTGGCCTAAATAAGCTTCCCTTTAATTTAACGGAAATCAATAAAAACACGGTGTATATAAAGCCTAATTATTTTCATAACATGCATTGATTTTTTTTAGGGTTTACACAAATCAGAATCAATCTGAATCAGAAATATTTATTGTTTTATCTGTGTAGGTATGTACACAAATCAATATTCTTAACTGATATTTGGGAAACCTTATGTTTGTCACACACTGCCATATCTAAAATAATTAGCATAGACAAAATTATAAAAGTATTATGTTGAAAAGAGTCTAGCAGGCTAAGGAGATTAGCCCCCGCAAGGGATTTGGTTGTAATTTGAGGTGCAGTAGTGGAAGGCCCTAAGAACACTGTATATGTAATATCAGCCTTCAATCTTCTTTTATTTTAGACTTATTTACAAAAATGTCAAAAATCATGGTAATTTATAAACTTTTTTTTGATATTAGCTAAACCAAGTAAGCGAGAGTAACCAAATAAATTCAAAATTAAAGAGCGTGAAATGGGATTCATTATGCAATTGCATATTTTTAAAGACATTCATATCCTTGAACTTGGATGATAAAAACAATTTTTTTTTCGTTTATGTTTTTTGCCACTTCTCACGGTGGTACAACTACGTACCAAAAAAAAGCTTAATAAGCCAGAACTGGCAACTACGCATAAATTTAAAAAGATTTTGAAAAATCATGGTGCGTCATGTAAAAAAAAACATTTACGAAAATATATGACATATGTCAGTGATCAATGTCATTTCATTATTTCATAATGAACGAAAGAGGGCAAACCTACTAAAGACTCATTTGCCGCTACTTCTCTATCTCTATCTACACACAATGACTCAAAATAAGATACAGGTATAAAATACCAATTTAGTAACATCCATTTGCTCAAATATCTAAACCAAAGTCTAATGTCTGTGCATCTCAGCCATTAAAGCTGCAGGCAATCATAGAAAATTAATGGCTAGTCTAATGGCCTGTTTCACAATGCCAGGATAAATATGTCTAGACTAGATCAACTAACTTTTTTCGTGCCATTTTCAAGCGTTTCGCGAAAAACTTTAATAACACTTAATAAAAATGTATTTTCAATTAGAAAAATATTTCATTTACATGAAAGATTATTCAAGAAACTAAAGCTATAAATTTTTATCCCATTACATTATTTATTTTAATTCGAATCGTGACTAAGTACTTCTACCTAGCGTTATTCCGGCCTTTGCCAGGGTCCGTTTTGCTGCTATATTTCCAGCACTTTGCGCGATCCTAGGCATCGTCTGCTGTAATATTAATAAAATAATCGCAATATTTTTGTTTTTCGCGAGGGCAGCGTAAATATAGTAAGTATAGAGAATACCTCCTTATAAGTATTGTTTCCTTTCGGCCGTTTCTATTATATATGTCTACAATTTCAAACAACACTTAGCGGCTAGGTTAAGAGACGTTTATGAATAAGGGGAATAGTCCGTACATAATGAATTTCCCTAGATTCACGATGTCAGATAAAATTATCACTATCATTTTCTCCAGACATTAAAAAAAAGGACAGCGATCATTTATCTGAAAGCTCAATTTTATTTGGGTGGTGGTGGCCCTAACAATAAGGTCCACCCGGGTAAGACCGGACTATTTTTCGGCGAGTTGAAAGGATGTCACAATAAAAATCATAAATGTTTTCTCACTAACTTATACCTGCAGATGTGTGCTGTACGTGATAAAAAAGAAATCAAGCTTTCAATATAAATTTACTTGATGCCGTTCAGCCGAATAGCTTAGGAATAATCGACACTTAAACTTGGAAAAATTTTTGTTCAACACAACCGAAAAACCTTCTTGGCTTAAGATCGGACTAGTATCTAATTTCAACTCTAAAGTAAGGAGAAAAAGGTGCATAGATTCCTGTTAAAGATCGGATATCCAAAAATTCTCGAAAAAAAACATTTTTTTAAACGTTCGTAGCTCAAAATTGAGGTAGCTGAGCAGTTGCTGCATACTAGCGAGAGGGGCAGGGTGAAATGGCGTCATGCATAATATAGCCAGTGAGGTTAAAAAACGTACTATTTTAGTAGTTATTGCGGTCATCCGATCTTACATTAGATCCGATCGTAGCCAGGTGTACCATACAGTATCCTTGTTTGTCAGAGTTCTTCGAGCAATACGCCGAAGAAGTCCCATCGGGGGAGACGTCGCGAGCGCTGGCGAAGGCCGCCGCGGAGGCAGGCGTGTGCGTGGTGGGCGGCACGCTGCCCGAGCGCTGCGGGGGCAGCCTGTACAACACGTGCACCGTGTGGGGCGCGGGCGGCGAGCTGCTGGCAAGGCACAGGAAGGTACTACCGACTTGTTCATCAGTCTTCGAGCACATTATCAGATCTTAACTAAATACCAAAAGGGAGCGATGGTAGTTTTTTTTGAATGACAAAAATAATCGGCAACCAATCAACAATTTATTTATTATTTATTATTATTTATTTACTAGCCTATTTAGTGTCCCACTGCTGGGCAAAGGCCTCTCCCCTGACTCTCCATGACTCCCGATTCCATGTCTCTTCCGGCCAGTTGTTCCGGAAGGTATCAAGGTCGTCCCGCTATCTCCGCTTGGGCCTGCCTCGCCCGCGCCTCGTTTCCGGCATCCACTTGGTGGCTATGATAGCCCACCTATGCATAACAATTTATTTACACACTAAAAACTACAAAGTACATAAAAGGCTACACACTATAAGTACTATCTAACACAGAACAATATCTGCACAACCTCCTAACTAAAACACAAATTAGTCTTATTCTAGCACAAGTCACGAGAATCACGACACGATCCTACTACACCACAGTCGAATGCGAATAAGGGGCCGCCCGCTGGTCTTCAGTGCCTTTTAAGCACGTCGGCTGGGACCGACCTCCGGTTCAGGTAACAAGGCATCGGAGGAGTTGGAAGGGGACAGCCGATGTTCCGCTAATACAGACTTTATCAGTCCCCTGCTGAAATAAAGCCTCTCCTAATGTCTCCTGCGTATGAATGCATTAGGAGGTTTACCTGGGCAAGCGGGTTGGCGATCGCAGTAGTGTGTCCACTATGACGACGCTGCTGCCCATCATCTTCGACAAATAAATGGTCAGTGACACTTCGATTCCTTAGTCGACTCTTACGACCACGGGAAAGTTGGGATAGTGACAAATGTATTCTTACTGCCGTCAACACGCGGTTTTCGAGGAATACGCGGAAAAAGTCCCCGTAGAGTTGGTAAAGACTCCGAGTCATTGGAATCCTTCGTTCTAAGACTCGGCTTGGGAAGGAAGTAAGATTAGATTATACATAGTATAGTACTTTGTGCATCTCTATGGAGGTAAGCAAGGTATTAGTGGTATAACTAACGAGAGTGTTAGAAGCCCAACGCGAAGGCCGCCGCGGAGGCAGGCGTGTGCGTGGTGGGCGGCACGCTGCCCGAGCGCTGCGGGGGCAGCCTGTACAACACGTGCACCGTGTGGGGCGCGGGCGGCGAGCTGCTGGCAAGGCACAGGAAGGTACTACCGACTTGTTCATCAGTCTTCCAGCAATACGCGGAAGAAGTCCCGTCGGGGGAGACCAACTTGTACCAACTTGTTCATCAGTCTACGATGTGCTCAGCCTTTATCAGTCCACTGCTGAAATAAAGCCTCTCCTGACGTCTCCTGCGTATGAATGCATTAGGAGGTTTACCTGGACAAGCGGGATGCGATCGCAGTAGTGTGTCCACTATGACGACGCTGCTGGCCATCATCAATCTTCGACAAATAAATGGTCTGTGACACTTCGATCCCTTAGTCAACTCTTAGGGCATCCACGGGAAGCAGGGGTGGTGACAAATGTATTCTTACTGTCGTCAACACGCGGTCTTCGAGCAATACGTGGAACAAGTCCCGGTAAAGTTGGTAAATACTCCCGAGTCATTGGAATCCTACATTCTAAGACTCGGCTTGGGAAGGAAGGAAGATTATAAATAATAATAATAAATAAATATATTGGGACATCTTACACAAATCAACCTAGTCCCACGGTAAGCTCAATTACCTAAGGCTTGTGATGTGGATACTAGGCGACGATATGTATAATAGATAGATACATATAGATACTTAAATACATAGACAGCCAAGACCAAGGAACAAATATTTGTGATAAATAAATACACAAATAATGCCCTCGCCGGGATTCGAACCCGGAACCTCCAGCTTCGTAGGCAGGGTCACTACCAACTAGGCTATGGAGGCTGATTATACAGATGCATTCTGAAATTATTTATATAAACAATCAATCTAAAATACGCAGCGCAAGGTTCGTCAAGTGAGAACTAACCCCCTTATTCATAAACGTCTGCTAACTTAACAAGCCGATAATAATTGCTTGTCCCTTTTGCTCTTATGGACTCATTGTTAAGATCGAAAGGGACAAACAATTATTAGCGGCTTGTTAAGTTAGCAGACTTTTATGAAGAAGAATAAGGGGGTAAAAAAATAGCACAAAACAATAAAGCAATCCGCAACAGGCTTCGTGATAATCCAGATAAATTAATTTTATTTCTTTCTAAATACCTACTAGTCCTATTTATATAACAGATGCACCTCTTCGACATCGACATTCCGAACAAGATCACATTCAAGGAGTCCGAAGTGCTGTCGCCCGGCGACGAGCTCACAACGTTCGAGGTGCACGGCGTGAAGGTCGGGCTCGGCATCTGCTACGACCTCCGCTTCCCGGAGATGGCGCATCTTCTCGCTGCTAAAGGTAAGGCCGTTTTTTTTATAAAAATAATAGTATTTTTAATTTAATAATAAGATAGTAACCGGACACTATAACCTCGAAAATTTCCATCTCATATTCAAACGTAACAGCAATAACCGTCTGAGCGGTCATCACTTAAGGCTCCGGTGTAGTTATTTTACGAAATTCCTCATCTTTGCGATAGTATTTTGGAATAACTAAAACGAATCCTGCTAGTATTTTAACATATACCAGATGATCATTTCAATTCTAAAGGAATAAGTGGAGTACTTTTTTATTTTTGTTCTTAGTTTTTTAATAATGTACCTCAATCTAGAAGCTGTTTCATGATTTTTGACTGGTTACTTATAATCGTGTTTTTGGATACTAAATATAATTTATATTTATCAAAAACTATTTTTTTTGTAATACCAATGGTACATTTTATCTTAACAATTGCAATTCATACGCGTTAATTCATTATTAACGATTTTCACTTTCAAAAGTATACCGGACTCTTAAAACTTGTTGCTAGCCTGTCTCATAACAAGCCTTGCAAGCACTTCCTGAGCAACAGAGTAGTCAAGGAGTGGAATCAGTTGCCTGAGGAAGTGGTCTCAGCACTGAATGTCAACCAGTTTAAAAACCGACTTGACAAAATTAACAGTAAATAAAAGAAACACAGAGCAGAGCAATTGGGTACAGGTAATAACACTAATAACAGTTGTACAACTGCCTGCCTGCTTAGGAAATAATAAATAAATGGGTGAATCAAGGTGAGCGACTGAGCCAGTTAAATCTCCCGTGAGATGAAGAGCGAGTGTGTTAAATAAAAAGATATAGTTAATCTATATTTTAGTGTCAATCCCCCTTGTTCATAAACGTCTCCTAATTTAGCCAAGCCAAGCCGCTAAATATTGTTCGTCTTTTTTGGTCTTATACACATATCGATAAGACCGAAAGAGACAAACGATTCTTACCGGCTTGCTAAGTTAGG
>JALPQI010016682.1:0-17655 GCA_025490895.1 Thaumatotibia leucotreta
TGTCAATATTTCGTCTTAACATCACTTTCGACCCTATTTTTATTATGATAATTCCTTCTAAGCCTGCTGTCATGGAAGCGTCGTCTTCATATTTTTTGAAACTGTCTTTGGCTCTTTTTAATAAATATCTGGGGCAATCTATACTGTCTATTGCTATTAGTTTTATTTCCGGAAATGGAAGGGATTTTAGCATGGCACTATGTAATTGTTCACACATATTTTTTGTAGGTAATAAACAAACGGTGTCATCAGGAAGTTTAGTGAGGTAATCAGTTATTTCTCGTAATCTGAGGACAGATTTGATTACGATTAGAACGAAGTGTTATTAACCTTGTGGAAAGTAAGTCGCGATCTTTCTGTGTCGTAACACCTAACCTTATCCTATTTAACAGGTTGATAAAATCAGGATCATTGTGTTGTCGCATATTAATTGTTAGTTCATCATATGAAAACAGTTCAGCCCATATTATTTCGTTCATACGAAACACCTACGTTGAAATTACCTACACAACAATATCCAAATCTCTAGCAAATCAAATCCCTAAACAAATTCGTAATCCTTACAGACGTTGAAAAAGACAAATAATCGCTTCAGTACGCACACGAGAATCGCAAATTAATTCTGAAACACCCAAATAGCCATCCATTACCTACGGGCCCTATAGCTGGAGAGTCAGTGAACCCTAGGAGTAACGATCTCCCTGTAAGGTTAGAAATTTGTATACTCACGACTTATGTCATTCTAAGAGCAATAGCCATGACCTGGCAGGCGTCAGCCCTGCACATCATCAGCCCCTTTATTTTTTGAACTGTTAAGTAAATTGGGTTTCAAAACTTGTTTCTGTAAGTTTGAAAATTTAATAGGATAAAGTTTATTTATTGTACATCTTAAAAAAAAATTGACAGGCGATTACAATAAGCAGAAGTATATGACAGATCAATTAGAAAACGCACAGTTGATGAGTTAAAATAAACTTCATCCTGTATACTCGAAATTTTTATGTCTTCAAATAAACGTCTCAAAGTAAGTATGTCCAATGCCAGGCGGTTTTGAACAGCATAAGACCTTGCCAGGCGAGGTAAGAGCTTGCCAGAGAGGTAATACAGTTAAGTAAATTGGGTTTCAAAACTTGTTTCTGTAAGATTGAAAATTTAATAGGATATAGTTTATTTATTGTGCTTATGTATAATATGTCCAATGCCAGGCGGTTTTGAACAGCATAAGGCCTTAACAGTCGAGGGGACAGTTGCTAAGGGCGTGCGAGTGAGAGGTGCAACTGTCCCCTCTCCTGGCAAGGTCTTATGCTGTTCAAAACCGCCTGGCATTGGACATATTTACTCTGAGACGTTTATTTGAAGACATATAAAAATTTCGAGTTTACAGGATGAAGTTTACTTTACCTCATCAACTGTGCGTTTTCTAATTGATCTGTCATATACTTCTGCTTATTGTAATCGCCTGTCAATTTTTTTTAACAAGTACAATAAATAAACTTTATCTTATTCAATTTTCAAACTTACAGAAACAAGTTTTGAAACCCAATTTACTTAACAGTTCAAAAAATAAAGGGGCTGATGACGTGCAGGGCTGACGCCTGCCAGGTCATGGCTATTGCTCTTAGAATGACATTAATCGTAAGTATACAAATTTTCTAACCTAACAGGGAGACCGTTACTCCGAGGGTTCACTAGCTCTTGGACTACTACGGCGCACGGGCAACTGACTGTGACTGTCACACGGTGGCGTTGGCGGTGCGCGTCTGCGCGGCACTACCCGCGTCTCACCCGCGCTATTTTAAAATACGACTGTATTATTAAAACGCCCAGTATTACATACCTACATTTATTACAAACCACAATTACTCATTTTTTTAGTTTTTGATATTCTTGTTTATATAGGTATCTGATTTATTTTGTACTGGCATCATTTAAAAGTTACTTTTTGTTTAACAAGCACTGCGTACTCCCGACCCCGCGTTTGATTTAAAGTAATTTGAACTTTGTTGTACTACAAATACATTTCCAATTCGTTTGACTAGGTTGTCCGTAGTCATATTTGATAATACATAAGTGAATTTTGTGATGTTAATTTATATATATAAGGTAGGTACTTAATTATTAATTGTTGACTTCCGCATAAAAGCGTTAATGTAAATTGAACAGTGGAAATCCGAATAAGATGTTATTTTAAAATACAGCTTATTATAATATTAAACATTTTACGGTAACTACGTTTATAATGATGATTTGCGCAGTGGACGTCTTATGGCTGATATGATGATGATGATGACAGGGTGGAATGGAAATAGATTTTGGGTCAGGAGGGCCGCTACCAGATTCCGTGCTGCTGGAGGGCCTTCAGAGATCCCTCAATTTGGGATTTATGAAAATTGGGATTAGCATGAAAACTAAAAAATTAACAGAATTTAAAACTTGTAGGTATGGGACCAATAAAAATATTTGGCTAAAAAACCCCCAATCCAAAGAACTCTTTGTTCCAACCCGCTTCATTCCGCCATATAAACTTATTTGCAACAACCGCATAATTAATTTTGTATTAGCATGTATTTGTATGGGATTACAAACTTATTTGAGTAGTTTGCATAACTTTAAAATCTGGCAGAAATTTCCAATTTTCAGATTTTTTGTGTAATAGGTAGGCTATAAACTACTTATGTTTCAAATTTTGAGCTCCTAGGCCATCTAGAAATATCTTAGATTATTGATGATCGGTGAGTCAGTGAGTGACAAAACTAAGGAACTTTGACATGCGGTAATTTTAAAACTACAAGTTATAATTGAAATCAAACAAGATTATTATGTAACTCATGTTATGGCCTACACGTCGCAGAAAATTCAGACTTCTAGCTGTAACCAGCGCGAAATTACAGACGATTGAAAATGGCCTGAACGGCTTCGAGAAAAGGATGGTACGGCCGTGCCTTTTTTTGCTCGACTTGGCGGGGGCACTACCGTGCCCCCAGATAGAAAATTATGACAAATACTTAATAATCCGAAGTTTATGCCATTATTGTTTCTTCGTAGTCGCAATTATAGGTACACAAAATTCACAGTCATCTTCCACACAATCTCTTATATACCTACTTTTAAGTAAAACGAACACAATACAAAGTACCACGTTTTATAATTACTGTTTTTATAAGATGTATTGTATTTTTTAAGATTTCATGCAAAAGATACACAATTATTCAATCTGGTACATTTATGGATTTTAATATTATACTGAATTAAAAACGGTTGTAAATGCAACAATGTTTTTTGAAACGTACTATGAAGTGTGCATTTTAGAATCCTAACTGCCACATTCCGTATTTGGGCTCCTTTGTTTATAAAGAAATCTAAACCATACATATGGATGGCGATGGCTGAGATACGCGTCATACTCGTGAACGGGTGCTGTTTGCGGAGACCGGTCTAATCAAGCTCACTCATGGCTTAAATTCAAACAATTTTCCTGCTGTTCTTGATATGAGAAATTGAATTCGCTACATGTTTGTTTATTTATGATTATTTAATATTATGACGCATGGAGACCTTATACATCTCTGAAACATTTAGTGAAATGTTTCCGTTTGTTTTCTTTTTACTCTGACAACTAGAGACCTTTACATCTCTAGCAGTATAATAATGCTAATTTTAACGTTTAACTAAAAACAATTGTATGCCCTTTTACATATATCTTTACATCTATACATTTCTCAAAATTCATTAAATTTATTTAATTGTTCTGACTATTAGAGACTTCATCTCTAGTTAATGTACTATATCTGTATTTATATTAAATCAAATTTATGTTTCGCTTTTAATTAATGCATGTTAACCGTAAGATGTTATAAAACTATTATTTGAAAAAAGAAAGTCCTGCTGAGTTTCTTGCCGGATTCTTCTCAGGCAGTGGTGTAGGGTTAGAACCGGAGGTAGTTTTTTTTTCTCTCATTCGCTATTTAGTTTAACGATTCAAAAGCGCTCGTTGCTGGGCCTAATTGAATAAAAAATATTTTGACTTTGACTTTGACTTTGACTTTGACATATTTACTTTATTCAAAACAGCATCATGTATAAATATGGCTCCTGTGATTGATGCATTCGAATATATTATTAATTCAAAAAGGTTGCAAATCCTAATACGGCAGTTTTGATGAACGAAAAATCAAATTTAAGAGGATATTTTAAAATTAAAGCTGCCACATTCCATTTTGCCACTCCTTTATATATAGAGAAACATAATATTTACGTATTTATTTTATTCAAAACGGCAACATCTACAAGTATGGCACTTTTGCTTACATATTTTTAAACGTAATCACTTATTTTTTCGTTTCATGGCACTTTTTCACAAAAATGTTGTGCGTTTTGGTCGACGGTCGAGTCGCAACTGACAAAATGGCAGTTTAGCACTGAAGTTAGTCTCGAAAGAGTGATAGTGCAAAAAGAGCACCTGCATAATTTTGATACTTTCTAACGTCAAATCGACAGGTGTCTTAGTGTCACGTAAAATATTAGTGCTTATAATGTCATTTTTGCAATAAAATCATTTTTCACGGTTTTTGAGTTGTGTCGCTTTTGTAATTAATGGACAAAATACAAATAAATAAGCAGTTATTTCATTTAAATCATACATAAAATCATGCCTTAAACATAGAAATACTGTTTTTTAACAAAACTGAAACAGACAAAACTTTTTCTTACTGTTTCTTTACTTACATATTGTCAGAACATGTTTATAGGTACCGTAGACCGGGGTTACTTTGATTAATTTTAACTTTGGTTACATATTTTGATGAATTTAACGGACGTACTAGTTTAAAATTCAGATATAATTCTCGGTTTTCTTCAAGAATCAACCTGCTATATAAAATAATGTGGTACCTTTAGTTAATAAATATAAAATAAATACAACGCAATCAAAGTTATATCGTTGAGAATGGAATTTACTTTGATACCACTTATTTTTACTTTAAACCGGAAATAGCCCACCTAAAAGCACGTAAATAATAAAAATCGGTTAAGAACATCTTTAGTTATTTGTTTTTTATATGTGTATTGTATTTGTGGAGTGGTTACTATGATCCCATACTAAATGATCCAAATTGATATGTTTTGACGGTTTACTAGTTTTTTCATTAGAATTGATGCAAGAACTAAATTTTTGCCGATACAAAAGTATATCTTTCAATATGTAATTGCAGAGATAATAAGTCTTTCCTAAAAATCTACTTATGATTAGTAATAATGTAACTTTTTTTTTCTAGACGACATGACAGTTTAGCGCTAGTACTTGGGTACTACCTATGTAGTGAAGCAATAGGCATGATGACTGTCAATTCAAATAAACATAATTTTTCGATTTTTGAAAGATTTACATGAAATACACAGAAGTGACGTCACGTTTGTATACTACACTTATATTAAATAAAAGTTCTGTACAATAACGACTGCAGTCTATATTTTAGTAATAATTTATTCGTGTCTGATTCCGTACATAATGTTTAATAATTTATTTTAAATACAGTCATCATGCCTATGTTGGCATTGCCAAAAGTGAAAAAATAAATACTAGGTACTAATATAAGTTTTTAGATTCGTTAAAACATACAACGGGGTTAGATCTATGTTGGTTTCACTTGTATTGAATACAAATAAAATAATAGAAAAGTATGACAAATACTAAATAATCCGAATTTTATGCCATTATTGTTTCTTCGTAGTCCCAATGTACACAAAATTAACAGTCGTCTTTCTCACAATCTCTAATATACTTTTAAGTAAAACGAACACAATACAAAGTACCACATTTTACAATTACTGTTTTTATAAGATGTATGGCTGTTGTTTATTAACGAAAAAAAAAATACACAATTATAAAAAAAACAAAACCAAAATCACAAAATACCATAATACCAATCTAAACTTATAACTAAAGAACCTTAAAACTAAAACAATTTAAACATCAATCAGTCAAATAACCCACCCCGCAACATTCCCGGTGCAAAGGTGCCTAACAAAACTAGCAGCATTTCCGCGCTGCACTGCAATAGCAAGCCTCTGCACCAGGAACGATCCGGAGCGGGAATCATGGCCTCGTTCTTGGAGGCGACGCCCCAACTCCCCAAAGAAAGCTTTGGCTTCCGCGCACCAACAGCCCGTAGTTTCGACCGCCAGAGGGACAAACAAATAACCAGTCAAGCCCGAATACTTATCCCTCTTCAGCATTGCCGCTTGTTCGGCTGCAGCACCCGCCACACGCATCGTACGCCCGAGGTGAGAGGCCGCAAAAGTGCTCACACAAGTGGCATCCCATAAAAGGCACTTTCCTTTCTCCCACGGCACCAGCGTCAAACCGTCCGGCCGCTTGCCGTCCGACCGGCTAAGACCGGGCGGCTCTAGGACACAAGGGACATTGGCCGAAACCAATGCTCTCCGAACCAAATCATTTAAGGAATGGTGCCGTAGGAACCTGCCTGCGCACCGACGACAACTCAGGGCGTGGTGCCCGCTGCTTTCCACCATAGAGCCGCAAATGCAAAGGTGAGGCTGGCAAACATCGCAGCCCAGGCGGAAAGCAACGGCCACCCGTAACGTGTCGTTGTCCAGCCGGGTACCAAAGTGCGGGGAGGGGAGAGCGTGCAACCAAGCACCTGATTCCGGGCAAGCAACCGCTTTAAGCCTGGCTAGATCGACACCAACGGCGCTCTGCAGCAACCCCTCATAGACTCGCTTCACCTCATCCCACAACCGTTGCCGGTACGGCTTTTCGGGCACTGACACGCCCGGGTTGAGAGACTCCCAGGCCACCAGAGCATCGGTAACAAAGGGAATGGAAGCCTTGACACCATCTAAGGATAGAATATTAGTAACAAGCTCCACCACCCCCGCCTACGACGCCAAGAAGGCCGGAAGGCTCACGTCCCGCACGCGTCGAATACCCAGCCCAGAGCCCACCACTCCGGATTGGTAACGCAGCCAAATCCCACTGGGCCGCATCCAAGCAGACATTCAGCAAGCACTCCGCGGACTCTTTTAACACAAGGTCAAAAGAGTCCACGAGCGCGGGATGCAGCCAGACTGGAACGGTTCGCAGAAAGTACATAACCTTGGGTACAGCAAAACAGGACCTCAGCAAAGTGAGCGCCACATGAGCCGAGAGCCGCTTCAAACCTTTCCCCCGCGGACCGAAGAAGTTGCTCCCGGACTTTAAACGCCTCGGGCACAGCGTTAAGATGTATTGTATTTTTTAAGATTTCATGCAAAAGATACACAATTATTCAATCTGGTACATTTATGGATTTTAATATTATACTGAATTAAAAACGGTTGTAAATGCAACAATGTTTTTTGAAACGTACTATGAAGTGTACATTTTAGAATCCTAACTGCCACATTCCGTGTTGTGGCTCCTTTGTTTATAAAGAAATCTAAACCATACATATTGACATTATTCAAAACAGCATCATGTATAAATATGGCTCCTGTGATTGATGCATTCGAATATATTATTAATTCAAAAAGGTTGCAAATCCTAATACGGCAGTTTTGATGTATGAAAAATCAAATTTAAGAGGATATTTTAAAATTAAAGCTGCCACATTCCATTTTGCGACTCCTTTTTATAGAAAGAAACATCATATTTATGTATTTATTTTATTCAAAACGGCCACATCTACAAATATGGCACTTTTGCTTACATATTTTTTAACGTAATCACTTATTTTTTCGTTTCATGGCTTTTTTTCACAAAAATGTCGTGCGTTTTGTTTGACGGTCGAGTCGCAACTGACAAAATGGCAGTTTAGCACTGAAGTTAGTCTCGAAAGAGTGATAGTGCAAAAAGGGCACCTGCATAATTTTGATACTTTCTAACGTCAAATCGACAGGTGTCTTAGTGTCACGTAAAATATTAGTGCTTATAATGTCGTTTTTGCAATAAAATCATTTTTCACGGTTTTTGAGTTGTGTCGCTTTTGTATTTAATGGACGATATATTTTTGTACTTACAAATTCGTACTTACGTTAAAATATTGTCCATGATTTTTTGAAACTTTTACTTACGTTAATAAAAAACGTAGAAACCTAATAAAATGGCAAAGTTTTTGTTAACGTATTCGACATTTTTTCCCAATATCAATATTTTAAATACACCATTCGATAGAGCAGGAAATTTGCAGTCGAATGGTATACTTAACTCAATTTCGTCATTTTGGTGGTAACATTAATTCATATTACAATCGACGATATACAGGGTGTTCGTTTCGATTTGCGTTAAATTAGACAGGTTACTTGGGCCATTAATAGAAGTTGTCTGGTATTAATGGCTTTTGGAAAATTCGATAAAAATATTTTTTTTTGTTCTCATACATAATAAATGAAATGGTAAGTGTGAAAGAACCTTAAGAATAAAATAAAAGTTAATCTCAGGTGACTGACGGCACATGTCAAAATAAGTAACATTAGAATGTAATAAAGGTTGCAATACACTTGTTCAGTCATTAAACTTATTTTTTCAATAATTCAATAACAGTAAGAGTTAAAACACTAGTTTCTTAGAGAAATTAATTATATTTGACCTAAATAAGCTTCCCGTAAAGTTATAGCATATGAAGAAAAACACGCTGTACACAAGATGATTCTTAATCCGTGATCAGGAATATTTTTTTTTCAACGTAACTCAGTAATTGATCGGGATTACGTTAGAGTAGTAATTACGTGAAAACAAATTTATTTATTTTTTAATCATGTTTTAATTTTGTAATTAAATTTTATCCTAAAATCCTTGTCACTGTATTACTACCATATCGGTTTTAATGAGGTTGTATCGTAATCTCTTTACAAAGTTATTAGCAATTGTCAATTTATGAGTAAACCTCGCCCATGACATTGTCAATCACTTTTGTCATACGCATAATAAACAAAGTCATAGTCACGGATTTTGAATGAGAGAATAATAATTATTCACCAAAAATTGTGCCTCCACCACATCCGTACCGCAACGTTAATCTGCAGGCGCCGGCGAGCGGCGCGACAACGTGTGTTTGCCCGGTACAGCACCGTTAAACTGCACGACGCCACGTCGTATTTTCGCACGGTGCGATAACGCAGATTAGATCGTGGATAAGAACACGTCTTTAAAAATGGCAAGAGACGGTTTTTTCCGAGGAAAAAGTTGGATAACATCATTAAAAGATAATACTGGAGCTCGCCAAGGTGACCGAGAAAAGATCCTAAACATCGCCACTCAATATTATAAGACCCTGTATGCTGACCCTACAAGCGTTCAGCCTTCGTCCGCTTTACAGGAAAGCTACAAAACCATCCCACTAGTTACAGACAACGAAGTATATAAGGCTCTTCGTAAAATGAAATATGGCAAGAGCCCTGGTGAGGATGGGATCACCACCGAAGCATTAAGAGTAGGAGAACCAACTTTGATTCCACACGTAAGAAGACTTTTTAATACCATCATATCAACCCAAACTTTTCCACAAAAAATGTTCCATTCCAATATAATTCTACTGTATAAGAAGAGAGACAGATCTGACATAGGAAATTACCGTCCTATCAGTCTTGTCTCCCACATTTACAAAATATTCCTTAAAATAATAGAAAGTCGCATCTCAGCATTAAAGTATCGTCGTCATGATATTAATTTTAACATTATGAAGTCAACTTCTTTTTGTTGTTTTTTTTTTCAATAAATATTTATTGTAGGATATCCTTACTCAAATTGAGTGATTTCAACTGATTAGAATTTTTATATTTAGAGGTAATTACTTAGTGGATATCAATGAAAATAAAGGTAAATTGTCATTCTAAACTAATGATATGGATGTAGATAAAGTTATGTATGTGACTGTACATAATTAGGCATTAAACATGAGTGTGGTTTTATGAAACGAGCCGTAGGCGAGTTTCATAATAAGATCACACGAGTGTGTAATGCCTATTATTATGCGCCAGCCACATAAATAACTATTATACTGTAGGATGACCATGTTTTAAGTGGTAATTTGTTTTAAGTAGGTTTTCACTTTTAATTAATTAAATAGTGAAGAAATAACTTAAGATCTCGCCGAATAAGTTAAATTTTGGCTACATTTTAATGTTTTTTTTACTCTTGATCACGGATTAAGAATCATCGTGTATTAATCATGCCAACAAAGTGGTATATGTATTAAAAATTAGAATTTTTTTTTTTTCAACTGGTGAAGTTGGGATGATTTTTTAGGGTTCCGCAGCCAAAATGGCAAAAACGGAACCAGTATACAGGGTGGGAACGAGTATACCGGCAGACTTTACCAATACATTCTTGATGACAAAAGAAGTTAAAAAAAAATGTGACGTATGTCATTTCCGAACAAAAAAAAATTTTTTTTTTCTTTCTGTTTTGTGATATTTTGATTTCTTTTGTACGTGGCCAGTAATAAATTGTAGGGAAAGAATATTTTTTTCAGTGTTTTTGAATTTTTTTTTTAAGTTTAACATTTTTCTGAAACTTTTTTCTCATTTTCTCTAACTTTAATCAGTGTGTATGTCGAGATGAAAACTATTACTGTAAGAATTTTAATCGTGCAGGCATTTTTCAGTGACTTGTGATGAAAATAGTTTTTTGAATAACATGTCATTATCTCTTAAATTAAGCTGAATCCAGAAAAGTTCACATGACATTACTTATAGCCTCAAAATGTGTTCAAGAATACACCTTTCAAGTTTGTCGGTATACTTACTAGCCACCCTGTAGATTCGTCATCTCCGTCTATCCGTCTGTCACAGCTAATCTACTCAGAAACTATAAATGCTACAGTATTGAAATTCGGTAAGGATATGTGTTGTATCTGGCCATATTGCCCGGAGGACCGATGACCGGTGGGGTCGGCGTGTTCTCGAGTGGCGACCACGCACTGGACGGCGCAGCGTGGGAAGGCCCCCCACAAGATGGAGCGACGACCTGGTAAAGGTTGCGGGTGTCCAATGGATGCGGACAGCTCACGACCGATCTTTGTGGAACTCTCTGGGGGAGGCCTATGTCCAGCAGTGGACGTCAATTGGCTGATGATGATGATGTGTTGTATGAACCTCTACATAATTATGATACTATATTGTAAAAAAAATATTGGTGTGGGGGCCCTCCATACATGTAACTGAAGGTTAGAATTTTGTGGGAAAGAAAGGTCAATAGAAAGGTGTTTAAAAATGATATAAAGGATTCCTTAACAAAATTTTATTAAAGCAAACCGTTTTCAAGATATCAGCTCTCAAAGTCGTAAAAAGTATATCCCACCCCCTCTTTTGTTTAAACTACGCGGTATAAAATTGTAAAGATACATAGATAGATAGTAATTTATTCATGAACAATTTTACATCGTGTCTGAATGTACTTACATTTAAAAATATTATTGTAGTTATTTCTTCAATTTACACTAGTAATAAGGTAACAATAAGAAAGAAAAATAGGTACTCATGCAATTATACACACACAGCATTCATTAAAATAAAATAAATAATAAAAAATTCTTACACAAATTCAATAATAATAATTAAAATGAGCAAAATTTGTAGTAAGTAAAGATTGATAAAAATAATAAGCATGTCAGCAATAATAAAAACTAAAATTCACTTATGTCATAACAACATTTTTCTAATAAATATAATTTTAATTTATCTCTAAAAGTTGCAGAGCATCTTATAACTAAAATCAGTAGGCATCCTGTTAAATAATCTAACCGCTTGAACTTTAGCGCTGTGTTCTACAACTTCCAGGCGTGGTGCTATCTTTGAAGTTAAATTCTTAGTCCTAGAAGCCTCCCGCAACACCATTTCTGAATCCGTTTCAAAACGATTGCGATGCTTGATTACATCCGTTAACAAAACAAGAATATAAAGGCTGGGCACAGTAAGTATTCTCAGACTCGAAAAGTATTCCTTACAACTTCCCCATGGAGGAAGCCCAGCTATAGCACGTATAGCATCTTTTTGGGCCACAAATGCGCGATTAATATTATACTTATAGCTGTTGCCCCAAAGTTTGATGCTGTAGCGGAGTTTCGATTCTACAAGTGCAAAATAAACAATCCTAAGTTGATCCATAGTCAATTCATCCCTGACCTGAGGCTGCGAATAGCGTAACACGCGGAACTAATTGAGTTTTCAATATTGTTCAATTCGATCTTCCAGTTCAATAGTGCATCCAAGTGAATACCCAAAATTTTTGTGCTATTTACAGGTTGAATGATGTCACCATTTACATGAACACTCAAATTCTCGTTATTTCTGGATGTAGTCTTAAAGAGCATAGCGTAAGTCTTTGAGCTATTTAAAATCAAACTGTTTGCGCTAAGCCATGTTTGACATTTCTTTAGCACTAAATTCACTTTGACGTTTAGACCAGTGAGAGTTGGACTCGATAAGATTACACTAGTGTCGTCTGCAAAAATTACTAATTTTACGTCTGAAGTTTCTTTACTAAGATAAGATATAAGGTCATTTAAATATAAAATAAAGAATATAGGGCCCAATACAGATCCTTGAGGAACCCCCCGCGTTATATTCACGCATTTTGACCTATGTGTGACCTCAATGGCACTTTCATTAACTTCCGTAACTTCTACAAACTGTTTTCGGTTCTGCAAGTAGGACATGCATAAATTTAATACATTTCCCCTGTTTCCATAAAATTCCAGCTTATACAATAACATGTCATGATCAATAGTGTCAAAAGCGGATTGTAAATCAAGAAAGACGCCAGCCACCCTTAACTTTTCGTTCAACTTATTTGTAATGTCCTCTATCATTGTGTCTATGGCCTCGGAGGTACCAATACCTTTTTGATAAGCAAATTGCCTTATATTTATTAAATTATTGTGGCATAGGTGTGCGGTTAGTCGTTTTTTAATTAACGTTTCAAAAATTTTGGATAGAGTCGGCAATATGGAAATTGGTCTATAATTCTTGGGATCCGTTCGCGAACCTTTCTTGTATAGAGGAATAATTTTCAGCTGCTCGGGAAATATACCCTGGTCAATACAATTATTATAGAAACATGTAAGTGGTTGAGCTAATTCATCGATATTATCTTTGATGATCGTTATGGGTGTAGTGTCATAGCCACTAGATTTTTTATTATTCATGGCTCTGACAATTGACCTAATTTCAAATTCGGAAGTTAGCTTAAAGATCATATTATGTTGTACCCTTTTGGACTGTGATTCTAGTAAAGAAAAAGCTAGAGCAGGGTCACCTGTTACTTTAAGATTGGCGGGATCGAAATTGAAGGAAAAAACATCGGCTATTTCCGCACCATTGTGTACTAATGACTGATCTGTTTTAAGTAACAGTTTTCTGTTGCAAGATACTTTATTCTTATTTGTACGCTTGTTTACTACTTTCCAGATACCTTTAGCAGAGTTTTCTGCCCGTGTAATTTCGTTTTGTACTGTTAACATCCTTGCCTTCTTGAGAACCTTTTTGAATATTTTGATATACGATTTGCGATAGCTAATTAAACTTTGATCATTGTGGACATTATCTATAGCAACACACGTTTCATTTTGCTTGCTACCTTGATTCCCTTTGTTATCCACTTAATGTTGTTAGTTTTTTGTAAGTTAAAGTTTACTTTGACCTTCTTAAAACTTCTTTGAAAAATTCTATTGAATGTTTTCAGAAAGCCATTAATGCCTAAAGAATTCAAAGCTGATTTATTAATATTATTTTTGAACACTTCCTGATTCCTCTTATTGAAAACTCTGCGGTGTACAAAAATAGCTTCCTCCTTCCTGTTTGCATGCTTATTATTATTGACTAGAAAACCAGATTCTAGACCCGCGTGCCCATCTGATAGACCATTATGATCCACTATAGTCCATAACACACACTCCTCAGGTAAATTCGTCAAGATGTTGTCTATACAAGATTCAGATGCATTGCGATTGAACGTCACTTTGTTGTCAACAAGATGCCTAAAGTAATAAGATCTCAAAAGTTTAATGAACATAATTTTCCTTTTGTCATCGTTTAACATGTTAACATTAAAATCTCCGCAAATTATACACTTTTTGTCAAGAAAATATTGCAGTAGCAACTCTAACTTTTCCATAAAAATGTCGAATTTTTTATCATTTTGGTAACAGCAACATATACATACATTAGTGTCTAAATCCCTGATCCCGCAAATTTCAAAACACTCTACTTTTGACAATTTTCTACACTCCACCAAAATTTCAGTCTTTCTACCCTTCTCAGCTAATATCATAGTACCGCCCCTTTTTTTACCTGTTCTTGTAAACATAGAGACTATTTCGTAATGATTAAAAACAACACAATCAGCGGCACTATTGTTTAAAAAATGTTCACAAAAACATACAAAATGTGGTTTCATTTCCAAATTATCCAAGTACAATCCACTAAATCTTGTTTTGATCTTATACCACATATGTTTTGTAAAAATACATTTAAAGAAGTTGCTGCTAATTGATGACTATTGGCAAAAGAATTGATCCTATCCATATCTTTTCCTACATTAACATTTTCTAATTCTGTATTCATGAGAACAGATGTATTATTAGCAAACAAATCAGGTACAGAAGCATCACTATTTGAGAGGTTACGGGCGAAAAAACAAGACATCTTGCTGTTCTATATTTTCACTGGTTTCATTATCATTGACAGATGATTCCGGAGTCAATTTTGAAACATCGGTATGCTGGCCTAAAATCCATCCAGCGAGGCCTCGAAGAATGGTTTGAATTCCGTGGCTGTTAATTTTTCCGGTTCCCGGTAAAAACTGATCAAAGGTTAGGTCATTAGAGTCATATACATAGCCATAACCATGACTATGCATGTCTTGTCCAAGTTTATTATTGAAAGATTCCACTCTTGCGTTATAAACAGGTGCTCCACAAATATAGGTTGGCAAAGCTATAATTATGTTGGTGTTATATATGTTCTTCAACTTACTCTGTACAGAATTGACCAACATATCATAATTTCGAGTTACTTGAAAATCTGACTCGCCAACCATGACAATACAAAAGTCTGCTTCGGAAAAGCCAGCCAGTTTCAAATCTATGTCCTTTAATAGTAATTCTATTCCGACATTAGGTGTTAAATAGTGACAGTACTCAAAATTATCATAAAGACTCACAGATTCCATGTTTCGTAGCACACTGCATCGTCTATCGCTGGATAAAATACATAATTTGGGTTTTGTTTCTTTGCAGTTAGATAACTCGATTGGCCCCTTGATGGGTTCGTTCGTATTTCTGTTTTCGACTATAGATTGTGGAGGTGGAATAGGCATTTCTGAGTGACCTAGTTCTTGTTCCAACCTCACGATTACTTGATTGAGACGTAATATTTCATTCTTATAGTTCAAAAGCTCAGTTTTCAGTTTCGATATGCTATTTTCCATCTCTAAAGTTTTTACAGAAAAATCTGAACGTGGACCAAGGCCCTTCCCGATAGGACTGGCTAAATTTAGCATCCGGTTCATTCGAAGTCCTTTCTTAGCTGAAGGTGGTGTGTTGCACAACTGTTTCAATGTATTTAATTCTAATGTCAATTTTGAAATTTGACGCGTTAATTCATTATTTTCTATTATCGTGTTCTGCAATTCGTTTTCCGTACTGGCTAAGTCAATTTTCAGTTTTCCTATTTTACCCGTTAATGCAGCAACTATACTTGTATCATTACTTAACTCAAAACTTCTGGATAACTCGTCACCTAAAAGAGGAAAGTTATCTGGAAAATGCTCATCAGCTTCTGATATTAATTCCATAGATCTGGATCTGGTTCTAGATACTTCCTGACTCATAGCGATGCTTAAGTTAATATCATATTCATTTTCCTCAAATCGCTCTTTTGCAGCAGATGGAGAACGAGACGTCGGTGACGTGTGTAATTCATCCGCCGGATCAATCGCCGGGGATGAACAGCTTGTCGGTAAAGATGATTCCGTTACTGGGGCTGACGCCGATGACTTCTTATAAACATTCTCTACATTCTCAGCCCGGTCATGCACCACCGATACAGAACTTGATTCCAATGCTCCCGATGTTGCCTGTGCCGCCGATACTGTTAATATCTCAGTAGTTTCCCCCTTAGGCACGGGTGAAAAACTCGATACTGGCTACTTGGATATTTCCATCAGATGCAAAGTGAGTGAAGTGCTACACGCCAATACCTCCGGTACTGTGGATGCTGCTGGTGCCACATTGATATCCTTGTTTACCTTATTTGTTACATCTTGCCCCACAGACAAGGAATTACAAACCGATACTGCAGGAAGCTTGTCAGTTTCCTTCACAGCTGATTCCAATTGACTCAACGGCAGTGCTACCGCGGTTTTTAATGTTTTTTTTCCGTAAGGTAACGTTTTGTTCGTCTGTGTTCCGTACAGGTATTATTTTTTTTGTTGTTGATTGGATTGGTGAGTTAGATCCATTAAGACACCCTTTGCATCTCCAATTTTTTTTACTCTTCACAGACATTAATCTAATTAATTTCTCCGACCTTCCAGAGCATTTTGCATCAAACACTAGCTTACAGTTCAAGCATTTTAAGGCTTCTTGATTATGTACAATCTCGCCACATTTAGAGCATTTAGTAAATTGTGGAGCCATTTTAATAATTATTTTTATTGCATTAAAATATAAATATATATTGGCGTCTTCTCTGTTATTATAATAAGAGTAGGGTTTAGGGTCCAATGAATGAGACAATTACCAACTTCGTATTTGAGCACTGGTTTATTCTTCACCAATTCGCGATATTCAAACATCAATCTTAAAATAACACAGCGTATAAGACTACGTCTGCAACTGACCATTTCGATGACAAGAATGCCCCCACCGACCATCAGTCAGGTTACTTATAGGACTTAGAGGGTCCGGGCGGGTGCAGGTGGCGTGACGTCATAGTGGCGTGATCGCCTGATCGGTCAGGTCAGGTGCAGCTGTTGTTTTTGTACATTGATTACTATTGGATATTTTTCACATTTTAGATTCTACATGATGACACCGCCGTCACGGCCATACTGACATACGCACGTCAGCGTGCAGCTTTACAACAAAGCATATCAGAATCGAAAGAATGACTTTAACTGTTCGATCATCCTGACTGATAAATTATCTTGGCTTGATACCACAAATGATAAATCAGGTTAGCCTGGCCCGAACGTCAGGACTAGCCTCTTAGATCCTTCTGCATGACACTGGAGGAGTCACTTCTTCTTTACCTGCTAGTCCGGGCATTGTTCTTTTTGCCCCTTTAGCGTACCTGCTAGTCCGGGCATTGTTCTTTTTGCCCCTTTAGCGGAGTTATTGGTCCGGTGTCCTTCAATCAAAACGTACCTTTTCCTTGGCTAGACCGGACATTATTGTTTTTGTCCCTTTAGCGAAATGATTGGTCCGACCCGACATCTTTCAATCAACATGTACTCATCTTTATTGGTTATATCTATTATTGGTACTAGACCGGACACTAATACTTTGTCCCTTTAGCGTGCTTAAAACTGATTGGTCCGGCATAGCCCTTCAATCATATTTTTGTACTCCCTTTTTTTTTAGTTTTATTCTATTAAATTTTTCTTTTGGAAAGCTACTATCTCTCAACAATATGCTGTCATTATCATTCACATTTGGC
>JALPQI010016683.1:0-18806 GCA_025490895.1 Thaumatotibia leucotreta
AAGATATTTTGTATTTTAGTCGTGGTGAGTACGAGCTACGACAAATTCATTCAGAGTTTATCTATTTGATTTTGGGGGGTAGGTATTGAACAAACATAATTAAAAAAATAATGTAGGAATATCGACATTTCCATTAATTATGTTCGTTCGGTGTTATTTCTTGTTGAATATCGTGTTTTACTTATCATCATAATATGAAAACATGGCAATAGAAGGACGCCGTTCGGTTTTGCAACAGCGGCGATATATTTTAGAAGAAAACTTACCTGATTTAAATATGAATATCTCAGTTCTGCAATGGAATTCGGCATTGTGCCCATATAATGAAATAAAGAAGATTTAAAGACCTATTTAATGACTTAAGTTTCAGCTCTGTTGGTTTCAGGACCAGGCTCCATACAAAATTGCCCATGGTCCTTTTCGAGAATTTTCTATAGAATATTCTCAATTTTGGAACCTTCTCGTCGGTGCATTGCTAGTCAGATTAGGCTTAAGGTGAAGGCATGCGTACGCATTTTGTCTAATGAAATTGGCCGTTTAGTATGAAATGTGTAAGCATGCGTACGCGTGCAGAATGCTGGACGCGGGTCCCATAATAAACTGACATTTTCTATAGGCAAAATGCGTACGCATGCTGATAAATGTGTCTTCACCCGTACTTGGTCAAACGACTAGTAGGGCTCGTCCTAGAAAACTCAGCGTGGTCCAGGTAATAATTCTTCTGTGGCCTCCTTATCCTGTGCTGTCTGTCAGCTTCCCTCTTTTCTACCTCCTCTGCACCTTTGATGATCTTAAACATCTCCGGATCTGTGGGATATTACACTGTCTCGTTAATCTGGCGCTGGTAAAGACCGAAACAATAATATAGGTACATGTAAATTTAACTCGGGCGAATCAACATTTTTGATGTCATTATTTAACAAACGACAACTTGCAACATAATTGGCACTCAGAAAATTGAGAATTTGCAGAATAAATTTTTTGGATCTCGTCTTATGACATAAAGTGATGATAATTATAAAGTGTATCTGAAAAAAACAAAGTGGGTCTTTTCTTTACTAAACCTTACTTACCTTCAACATAAATAAAGTTAGCGTCTAATACTTTAAAGCAGTGAAAGTGACCAAATAACACATTAGCAAATCGCACCAGCATATATATTAGTTATTTATGTGGCTGGCGCATAATAAGAGGCATTAAACATGAGTGTGGTTTTATGAAACGAGCCGTAGGCGAGTTTCATAATAAGATCACACGAGTGTTTAATGCCTAATTATGTACAGTCCACATACATAACTTTATCTAAATCCATATCATTAGTTTAGAATGACAATTTACCTTTATTTTCATTGATATCCACTAAGTAATTACCTCTAAATATAAAAATTCAAATCAGTTGAAATCACTCAATTTGAGTAAGGATATCCTACAATAAATATTTATTGAAAAAAAACAACAAAAAGAAGTTGACTTCATAATGTTAAAATTAATATCATGACGACGATACTTTAATGTCAACATTATGATGCACTGTACTCTGCCTGTACTTTAATGTTAACATTATGATACAGCCATAGACACCGGTCTCTTAATATAGGTCATTACATTACCGCTTCTGAATACATAATAGGGAAATTATGAAATGGATGTAGATAAAATAGCATATTGATACTAGATGTATGAAATCCAATCATAAAACCACGACAAAGGTTATAACAACTCCACGCCAACGCGGCAGCAACTCTACTTACACTTTCGATGGGCAGTCAACTGGTTGATCCACCCAATGGACAACGCGGCGTGAATGAGTGGGCAATGCAAAATGGTTGCTCGATACACGTCAGTCGCAAACGCATAGTCGCAGCGTGGACAACGTGTTGTCAATGTGTGACGAACGCATCGGGGTTGACTTTTAGTGTACGACGCGTAGGCCTTTAATCGTTTGACAGCTCTCTTAAAGCAATCAATTTTGAACCTTACGTATTTGTAAATTGATTTGGTTTTGCCAATACTCATTAAAAGGTTAAACTACTCGCCATACACTACTTTAACATCATAGTTTGAAATTAAACCTAGAACATATGACACGGCTTTTTCAAAATTTGGCATAGACTCGAATCGCCGTCGAGTTATTATAATGTGCGACGACCTCAACTCCGTCGAAACTGAATGACTAAGGAGGACAAAATTACAATCCAATGGTCTTTATTTTCAAAACTGTAATAAACTGTACAGTTTTGAAACTACATAAATTAAATCTAACTAACCTAACCTATATCTAAGATTGGCCCTTGTGGCATTGTACCGAGAACGCTGGCGGCATTTCCTCGCTGTATTGCAATACTGATGCGTTGTGCGAGTCACCAGCTCTTCGGTCTTTAGATACGTCAACCAGACGTTTCGCGATTTCAGCAAACAATTGCGTGTGCTGCGGCCCCATAAACCTAAGGTTTCTACGCCAAAGGGGGACTAAATGTACAGTGTTCCAAATTATTTGGTCTTTTTGACTGTTACAAAGTATTAGAAGAGCATTTCTCAAAAACTTTGTATCAGCAGGCCACATTGCACGCAGAGCAGATGGTCGATGGGGTCGAAAAGTGCTCGAGTGGAGACCACGGCTAGCCAAACGCAGCGTAGGACGTCCACCCACAAGATAGACAGACTACCTTATGAAGGTCGCCGGGACACGCTGGATGCAGGTCGCATCTAACCGGTACATGTGGAGGTCCAGAGGGGAGGCCCATGTTCAGCAGTGGACGTCTTGTGACAGAGATGATGATGATGATGGATCATGCTTAGCATCATTGACTCTACCAGTCTATCAATTTTTATCAATTCGAAGACGTGATCCAAATGTACAAAATTTTTGACAATTGCTCAGAAAATGACCTTCATGCACAATCTTCTCATGCTCGAGTCCCTCTACGCCCTTCTCGTAGTCCCTCGTGGAGCGGTCATCAGGTACCGGGTAGGGGTCCATGTAGTAGTTCCCAGCTGATTCCTGGAACTTGTCCCTCGCCTGATAGGGTACTGGCATCCATGTGTTGTAGCTGTGGCTGTATTGAAGGGTCTTGTATTTACGCGTCACCTGAAACAGGTTTATTTAATTATACTAGAACCATATTATGTTCGCCGCGTGGTGACCTGGTGACGGCAGTAAGAATCTATGTGTCACATTCCCAACTGATGTCCGTTGGGGCGGGAAGGTTCTCGAGTGGAGGCCACGTACCGCAAGGCGCAGCGTGGGTAGGCCCCTCACGAGGTGGACTGATGACCTTGTAAAGGACCGGTCATTGCGGCAATCTTTGGGGGAGGCCTATTACATGTAAAGACATATCAAACGCAAGTACTAGATAATCTGTCATTCATCTTCAGAATGCGCATAAGTGAAAAGCGAGAAGCAGCAGTGGACTGAAATATAATGATAATAACACCATAACGTTATAAAGGAGTGGAAGGGTGAACATGCATCACCTTCTGGGCAAACTCGCTCCATCATAGGCCGCTCTGCCCTTGGCTAGTCTATGGCCATGAGTAAACCCAAACCAATTTTTTTTATTAGCCTATTGTGTCCTACTGCTGGGCAAAGGCCCCCTCCAAATCAAATAAAAATAAAATTAAAATAAAGACTTAGATACCTACTTCATGTATCATGTTGCAAAGATGTATAACGGTCCGGCAATCTTCTAGAATATTCTTATAGATAAAGAATATGTGAGGTCTTCCTATCTTCCTTTCCGGTTCTGTTAAAAATAATATTTATAAATAACCGGCCAAGAGCATGTCGTGCCATGCGCAGTGTAGGGTTCCGTAGTTGTTCAATAATCGAGATAGTTTTATTTTATTTTTTATAGGTTTGTTTATTTTAAAGTATTCTGTACTTGTAAGCCCGTATTCACGATGAATGACTTAACAATGAGGGTTTTCTGAAATGACGTTCACCAGGGCGGCAGCCCTGATGATTGAGCCAAGATAATTGAGAACATTTAAACACGAAACTATAGGCGCTCTGAGAATATAGACAGGCTTCTGGGCCTGAGTCAACATTCTCAGAGCGCCTATAGTTCCGCGTTTAAATGTTTAGTATGAATCAATAAAATTTTGTGTATAAAAAAATAAAAATACCTTCTAGTTAGTTTTTCTTTGGGGCTAGATAATTGTGTTTCTTAGCGGGACCTTACGGCTAAGTGGCGTCAACTAATGGCATACCTATGTTTTCGAGAAAACCCTCATTATGACGAAGATTGGGACTGATGCATATTAGGAATTCAAATTGTGGACGTTAAATTGTTGTAGTTGCAGTATTGGACTATTAGTTGGGTGATTTTACGGTACAGTTGAGTTAATAAATATGTAAGCAAATCCAAGGCTTAAAAATAAATGAGCATAAGAAAGGTACATATGCCTCTGAACAAATTTGCCAATCAAAAATATATGTACATATTTCATTTATTTCATTTATTTATTGTTAGGTCATGAACATATTTTTACATAATAAGGTCTTATAGCTAGTTTGTGAATTCATGACACCCTGTCAGGGTACACAATATTTGTTAAGGGTCGGATAGATGTGGGAAATTTTTCAGATTCCGTCAAATTTCCCCATTTCGCACACACACGCACTTCACGCACACTACCTCATTTTACCGAGCGGGGTCATTGAACCTTGGTGATTTTTTTTAATGAAAGCGGCCGAGTTTGTAATTTATCACTACCTCTTTTGAAAAATCACACTTGTCAAAGTACTAGATGGTAAAAAAGATAGAGAGGGATAGATTTTATAAGACTATCCTTGTCTTTTCTAGTCGATAGTCGTCTCAATGCAATGCAAAAGACAGATTTAATAGGAAGAAGATAAAATGAGTGTTTTAAATCGACACGAGCTAGGAATTTCCTTTTCGCACGTGTATCATACGACGTTTTTCAGTACAGATGGCCCTCTGAAGTTTCGACCTGACAAGAAATGAGCCATTTCTCGCACTAGTGCGGCAAAAATCTGTACTAAAAATGGATTTTCAGTACAGATCAATCAATTTGTTAGTCATCATCAGATATATCTGAACGACCACGGCACTCAAAAATATCTGAGCATGCACACGAACGCTATGATAATAGCGGCCTGCTCAGACATTTATGAGCACCCTGGCCGCTCCGCTATATCAGATGGTGACTGTACAGCATCGTATTCTGATTAGGAAATAGTAAGAGAAAAAAAATCTGTGTTAGAACAAAATGGCTTGGTTCGATAGTATGCCTGTTTGACCAACTGGTTGTAAGGCAAGCCATTAGTCCACTATAATAAAAAAACCATTTTTCTGATCAGAACACGATACTGTTGAATATAGGCCCTAAGTATTCACTATCACCAGCTTTTCGTAGACATTCAACTTTCCCACTGCTGTGTGCGCCAAACGCACAAGAGTCCACCAACTATTGCAGTGCCAACGACGCACATTTGCGAGTCCATACTAGGGCTCGCGGTCGTGTCCGGGTTTCGTGTCAACGTTTCTCATACCCGTGTTCGTGTTACACGTACACGGGTTTATGACCCGATTTACACGGGTAATTAAAGTCCGTGTAAATAATACCCATCTACACGGGTACACGGGTACACGGGTATTATTTACACGGACTTTAATTACCCGCGGGTCCGGGGACGTCCTTGACGAGAAGCGTACGAATGGGTCGTGAGACTTAAGAGCTATAGTACAAATGGATAGATAAGCAAAAGGCTAATTGTGTCAAATAGACCTTATTGCTTAACAGATAGAGTCGAAATTTATAAAACATTAACAAAAAAGTTATATCGGCTGACCTTTCCTGAACAGGTAGTGTTTTGTAGTGTCGAACGAAGCTGCAGGTTACATTCAATAATAGACCTTATTTGCATTTGCTCAAATTATTTCGAACCCGTTCGGTTCGGTCTTAAGTACCCGGGTACCCGGGTAGCACACGGTTTCGGGTAAACGGTATCCGTGTATTGGACACGGACACGGGTACCCGGCGGGTTCGTGTAATTCGGGTTCTTAGTACCGTCGGGCTTAAGAACACGGGTACCCGGTTTGGCGGGTTACACGTGTACCGTGAGCCCTAGTCCATACCTACTAATTTGACATTTACAGAGGTAAATATTCTAAATTTATTTATTTTTTCTTTTTGGAGATTATTAAGAAGTTAAATATACCTGAAAAATTGTTTAATGAGATTAATAAGTGTATAGATGTAATGCACAATCTCTTATTTTCGTATATTGAAGAAAAAACCCGATTCTATCTTCTCCACAATCGCTTCAGTGCAATGGTGAAGTAGTTTCCGTGAAAAGCCAAATGAATGGAATTATGCATTACATTTGTATAATTATTAATGTGACTTACCAGCAGCTATCAGGTTTAAGGAAGCTTATTTTACTAAATTAAATTGCATTCATTATAAAAATAAAAATGCACATAAGTAAAACATTAAGGCATTTATTATATTATCTTAAACGGTAATCAGTACTTTATTTCAAGAATTACAATTACAACTGTAAATTGAAGAATTACAATTACAAGAAAATAGTAGATCTTAAAAAAAATATTACATTTACTAATTTAAATATTAGATGACATATAGGTACTATATAAATAAACAATATCGAAGTTCACCAACGGTGGAATTTGGAGAGTTGTCCTCAGTTTTGCGGCTGTTGCCTAAACCATCACTCGGCCACTCCAGTGGTTTACCCTCCTAAGTCCCAAGTGCCTTCTAAAAGAACAAAATGGCGTTCATCATTAAGTCCTGGGTAATAAAATTTTAAAGGTCGTTCAATCACAATGTAAACATTAATTCCATGACGTCAGGACTTAACAATGGTCGCCATTTTTTGTTCTTTAAAACGCCACCTCGGTCTTTCTCACTAAAAATATTTAAAAGGCCCGGGCCTTAGGAGGTTAAGCATCAGCCACTAAAGCTGAGGACGTCGGGTTCAAATTCCACCTATGGCTTTGGTAAGCTTAGGTATTTTTTCTGTGGTATATGGCATCAAATATTTAACTTTATATAGGTACATCGTAGTGTTACTACCTACTTAAAAAAAAATAACTTAAAAAATATTTTATAAAATAATTTGAGTTGTTCCACAAAAATTGTAACCGTTATAATGGCGGGACCAGATCCTGAATTCGATAGATTCATATTGCATTATTTATTAGTACTGAATTAGTACTATTTGGTACCTGTTGTAAAAAAAATTGTACCTCTTCAATTTCAAAGTTATATTCAATCCGTCTGGTCCCGCCATTATAACGTTATAATGGTGGGACCAGGTCCTGAATTCTGTCGATTCATATTGCATTATTTAATACTGAATTGATACTATTTGGTACCTTTTGTAAAAAAAATAGTACCTCTTCTATTTCAAAGTTATATTTGAAATAGTCTGGTCCCGCCATTATAACGTTATAATGGCGGACCCAGGTCCTGAATTTTGTCGGTTTATATTGCATTGTTTAGTACTGAATTGGTACTATTTGGTACCTGTTGTAAAAAAAAATAGTACCATTTCAAAATTATATTTCGAATTGTCTGGTCCCGACATTATAACGTTATAATGGCGGGAAATAGTCTGGTTCAAATGGTCTGGCGGAACCACACTATTTCAAATATAATTTTGAAATGGGAGAGGTACTCATTTTTTTACAAGAGGTACCAAATAGTAGGTACTAATTCAGTACTAAATAATGCAATATGAATCGACAGAATGTGGACAGAATTCAGGACCTGGTTCCACCATTAACGATTTAATGGCCATTAATTTAACGTTATAATGGCGGGACCAAATTATTCGAAATATAATTTTTGAAATTGAAGAGTTACTCATTTTTTTACAACAGGTACCAAATAGTACCAATTCAGTACTAAATAATGCAATATGAATCGACAGAATTCAGGACCTGGTTCCGCCATTATAACGTTATAATGGCGGGATCAGACTGATTGAATATAACTTTGAAATTGAAGAGGTACAAATTATTTTACAATGGATCTGGTCCCGCCATTATAATGGTTACCAAAAATTACATTTAGTTTCACACGAGGTATCATTGTTATTAATGTTATTATTAATTACACACGGTACATTTATAAATATTACATTATGTTGTGGAAATAAAGTAATTTTCCATAACTAGCTACGGCGGTTTCGCATGGGCGGAATGCTGCTACTAAATATACTATTGTTCATTAATTAGGCAGCCCCCCTAATGAATAATTATCTAATCTATCTGATTTTGATAAAAACGTCGAGAGGGTTTCGCAGTAACCATAATAATAGCGGGATCAGATCCTGAATTCGATCAATTCATATTGCATTGTTTTACCTTTTGTGAAAAAATAGTACCTCTTCTATTTCTAAGTTATATTCAAAATTATCTGCCATTTTGAAAAGAGAGTACCTATCTTTGAAGTTTCTATTACCTGTCTTTGAAGTATACATAATATATATGGACTCATTGCTGTTTTAGCTCTGCAAAGCAAATTAAGATTTGTTCTAAATTTTTTGAAGTCATGCTGCGTCTCCTATTTGAAAAGATCCATTTTAAAAATAAATTTCAAGTGCAATTGGTGGCAACCGTACTTGTGAATAAAAAGATAAAAAATGTAATATAAATATACACAGTTTGTATAGACAAACTTCATTACCATTGACAATGATAAAATTATCACATAGACATTTTATCTACGGCGACACTGCCACCAAGTGGATGCTGCAAACTAGGCGGGGACGAGGCAGGCCCAGGCGGAGATGGCAGGACGACCTGGACGCCTTGGCCAACAATTGGCCAGACTTGGCACCGAACCGGGAGCTGTGGAGATCTGAGGGAGAGACATTTGCCCAGCATTGGGACACGTTTACAGACTAGGAAAAAAAATCGATCCTGTTTTTGCTCAGGATCAAAAGCTTGTATAGACCCAAAAAAAAGGTTTCGTCTAGAAAAGCCGCAAATCGAGATTTAAAATCCCCACACAATTTGATGTTAAAATAGTACAGTTCGACACAAGTGCGAAAAACATGAAATTCGAAACGAGTGGCGATGTTTTGAAACACGACCGATCGATATGGGAGTGTTTTAAATCGACACGAGTTACGAATTTCGTTTTTGCACGTGTCTCTTACGACGTTTTTTTAGTACAGATGGCCCTCCGAAGTTTTGGACCTGACGTAAAATGACCCACTAAAATACACCATACACCAAAAAATACACCATCGGTACTAATAAATATTTTTTCACGCTTATTTTTTTATGTTAATCGATTCCATTTGTATCCAGTACCAATAGTTTCTTAGGGGTCAACTTATAGCAATGTATAAAAAAGCCAAAATTTCAAGAAAACTGTTTTCATAGTTAAATTTACTATGGAAAGAGTGAAAGTTTAATTACATCATAATCATCATATGTCACGATAATTATACCTCCTATGCTAAATGACAATAATACTGTGTGGAAACATTAGCTACATTCATTATCTCGATTTGCGGCTTTTCTAGCCGAAAAATTTTTTTTGGTGTCATACAAGTTTTTGATCCTGAACAGAAACAGGATCGATTGGCATCAAAAAAAGGTTGTTAAAAAGGACAATTTTCTCGGAACCCGTATGATTTTCCCAAAATCAGTAAACGCCAATTTTCACTAATTTAAAATCGAGGAAGGGCGTATAAGACCATTTTCGCATAGCTACTCTGGATCTGGTAGCTGCCCTCACTGACCCAAAAATAATTTTTACCCTGTCTATATATTACCTATATATAAAAAAAGAATACTTATACTTGCAAATGAAAATATTAGGGGTTTATATACCTACCATTATTTGCGGGTTGTAACTCACATACCTTATTTTCTTTCTTGGTATAAACTACGTCAGTGTTCGTTTATTTCTTTTGTTCCCCACTTGAACAAAGCTGAAAACTTAGGAAAAAAAGTGTTAAAAAAATCATAAGAAATTAGATTTCACTCAAGAAAGACCAACCGACCTAACGAAATAATGGTAAAGGGTCATTCCAGTTGAAATCAACAAATCGAGTGTGCTGCATGGTTTCTGATTTGAATGAAAAAAATTGAGGATATATTTCATGGTGGCAGAAGTGTTGAACCACCACCAGTTTTCTTTTTTATCTTTTAGTTTCCAAGTTTTGCCCGTGCAAAATTCAGAGTCGGGTCAAATTTCTAATTGTGGAAAAACAGACATAACTTTTTTTCTATAAAAGGTAACGAAATAATTATTACTTTGTCATTATATTTTCAATTGGTTCTTGAGCCAACCCTGGTGCATATCAAATATAATTTTATTCTAAAAATAAAGTACTTGCCGTGTTCATTTTGTAAAATAAATATAAATGTGTTAGAGCAACTACTTGTAATAGAAAAATATAAATGAAAATTGAGACTTTCGAAAATGCTCATGTTTGACTCTAAAAAAATCAATGTGGAAGATAAAATATTTTCTTTATTTTAATCATAAATTATAGATGACATCTTCTTTAATTAGATTTCGAAAAAAAAAAAATTATTTTGCCTATTTTCCGAAATACGAATTTTTAAAATGCTCATCTAGTGCATTTTTTCTCTTGTTATATTTATGCAGATTAAAATATAACTATGACCTTAATCTTTTAAATGCCTATGAATTCAATGAGAAAATATTGAATTAAATCCAGGCGATTGCAATTGACTGTATACACCGTGCCCGTTAATTAACCCAAAAAAAATTAACCACGTATTTCTAACTGCATTTAGAAAATATAATGACAAAGTAATAATTATTTCGTTACCTCGTATAGAAAAAAAGTTAGATCTGATTTTGTACAAGCAGGAATTTGACCCCACTCTTAACTTTGAATGGGCAAAACTTGGAAATTAAAAGATTAAAAAGAAAACTGGTGGTGGTTCAGCACTTCTGCTACTATGAAGACCTACCTCAATTTTAATCATTCATATCAGAAACCTCCTCCTGTTCGTCGCTATAGTGAGGGGAAAAGTTTTGTGCTACACACGAGTGCAAATGTATTTTACTTCTCGTAAGTTAAAACACTTGCTACGCTCAAGTTTCTGTTTTAAAACCACTCGCTTCGCTCGTGATTCAACTATGAAATCCTTTCGCTTGCTCGTGTTTCAATTTCATGCTCGCGGGTAAAATACAACTTTGCACCCTTGTACAACAAATAACTATTTCTTTATAGAAGATTGATGATGAGCAGCAGCAGCACAGCATCGTCACAGTGGACAAATTACTGCGATCGCCAACCCTTTAGCCCAGCGTGGCGATTATGGGCATTTACCTCCTAATGTCCAATACGCATAGTTAATAGGATCACCTTGTATATTATTCTATCAATTTATCGGCCTGATTAATATGTACACTATACCAAGTTGCAAATTTCTAATTCTAACGGTCACTCAGTTATGCTGCGGACAGACAGATGGACGTAGCGAAACTATAAGGGTTCCTAGTTTACTACGGAACCCTAAAATCTCGTGTCGATTTAAAACACTCCTTTCAGTCGTGTTTTATTTTATCGCCAACCTTTACTTTTTTCACACTTGTATCGTAATGTCATCATCATCATCCATCATCATCATCATATCAGCCAAAAGACGTCCACTGCTGAACATAGGCCTCTCCCAAAGATTGCCACAATGACCGATCCTGCGTCACCCGCATCCAGCGGACCCTGGGGCAAGAAAACCTAGCGGTTAATTCCGAAAACGTTAACTTACAAAAAAACTCTATTTTTTTACCCGATTTTTTTTATAGACCTATTCAACAATACCCCATACTATAAGATTACAGTAAAATAAAAAAACATCCCGACTTTACTTATAGGGGAGGTGCTCGAATATTTTTTAATATATTTTATTCTACCTCTTTTTCGGTGTGACTGATATGGAGGTATACTATACGTGTACCAAATTGCAAATTTCTTATACTAACGGCCTATGAGCTATGCTGCGGACAGACAGACGGAGAGACGGACAGACGGACATGGCGAAACTATAAGGGTTCCTCGTTTACCACGTAACCCTAAAAAGGTTGGAATTAATTTTAGGTCTATATCGGGTGGCATAATTTTTTTATGTCGAAAAATTTGTCGCATACCAACTTTACGCCGAAAAATGAATGGCCTAAATTGTAGCACATAGGTATTTTGTCGTGTTTTGCCGAAATTGTTGATCCTAACTTGGTTGTTCCTAAATATCGTTTGTCCTAATGATTTTCGTGTCTAATGTGTATGTATCGAATAATAATTGTGCATAATTGTGATGGTCCTACTATTTAATGTACTAAAACTAACTACTTTTAACAAACGACCTTTAAAAAAATATTTTCCTTAAACTTAACCCTCCCTTAAACCACCCAACCCTGTTGTCCAAAGAATTTTAGTCATCATACCTATTACCTAGGAACCGGTCGACGAAGCCCCGCTGCGCGGGACTTCTATTTCTGATCTAAGGGATAAAAGGTACCTAACGAACCTATCCAGGTTAGAGTAGGGGAGGTACAGATTCATTATTTTCTAATACAGGGGGGCTTCGCCCCCGAGCCCCTCTTGTGGGGCGCTTCGCTCCCCTATCGCCCCTTTTTCGGGTTTCCAAATAATTCGGGTTTGTAAATAATTGATTAAAAATACTTAAGTATTTTATAGACTACGCCTTTCTCTCCGCCTTTCCTAGAAACCTAACCATTCCAAGTCGGTTTTACCCTGCCTTATTGAACTTGAACATTATTTTAAACCATTCACCATATTGTTAATATACTTTTTTCAATGAAATTTCGGACATAACAATTGTAGGTGCAAAGAAAATTTACAGTTTGAGCAGTAGGAAACAATGAACATTATGATTATTAAGCTTTAGGTAATTCGACGATCGAGTAATCAATATTAGGATAAATATAGTGTAGGTGTTTTAAATGTGTATGCGCAAAGTAAAGTAGGCTAAACGAGTAGTATGCCATTTAACACTATGCTAAACATTCTCAGCCAAAAAATTTTAGGACAATCGACGTTATGCGACACGTCAGGCACCCCTTAATCTTATCTTAAAAATATACTCTTCAGACAAAGTTTCGGTTTAAAGACATTTTTTTTGTACCCTTGTTTGACGGTGAGCACTGTCACCGGCGTCAAAAGTGTTAAGGAATAAATATTAAAAAAAAACGCTGAAATCGATTTGTCTTATTTTTTTATCAGCAGTTGGAATACGACGTATCAAGTCGCTTTCTTTCAAATCACACTATTTCCATACAAACTTTCAACTACCTTTTAACCACTTTAGGGTTGTGGAAAGGGACGACGTTCCTTCCCGCTACCGACCGAGTCTATCAACCATTACGATGAACTTTCAGTATAGTACCAAAATAGAAATATCTTTAAAAAGTCAATTTTCCATGTACGTTTTCGATGTTGGTCCCATACAGAAATTTCATCGTAATGGTTGGTAGACTCGGTCGGTAGCGGGAAGGAACGTCGTCCCTTTCCATTATACAGGGATAAGTAACCTTCTGTACAGATGCCATCTTTCTAGCCCTAGTAATTTACACTAAATTTATTGTCTACCTTAGTCTCCTTAAACAAAATCTACACCCCTACTTAACCCTCTCAATCATTAAATTTCCCTGCACTCTGATTTATATTATCGCTTTTTTCGTATTTTACTTAGTAAATCTCTTACAATGTTTTAGGTCTCCAATCGTAACTTTGCATCCCCTTGTTATAAAAATACTTTTATAGGAATTATCATAGCTTTAAGTTAAACTTCAACCCAATAAAAATTGTAATCCCCTTTTAACCTTTAAGAAATGATTAAATTAAATTTCTTGTACTCTTGTAAAATACCTTATTAATACTAAAGTTTCAAGTTCCTACATTAAAATAAATTTGGATCCCACCTTTGCACTCTTATCTTACCAGAAAAAACAGCTCATACATGAAGTTTGACATTGTCATTCAAATGAACAATAAATTGAGTCTCTAATTGTTTACATTTATTTTTACCTATGTATAAAATACGCAATGGAATGTCGAATTTACAAGAATATGTTTGTAATTTACCATTTTTGGAGGTTACCTACGTCACATAAACGTGTACGAGTATTTGCTCGTGCTATAATCAAAACATAGTACAATCGACAACACACCTGTGAACACAGGCAAAGTGCCAAAAATATGTAAACAGAACTTTATTGCCTGGACATAAAGGTGTGTATACATATTTCTGGCACTTTGTCTGTATCCACAGCTGTGTTGTCGATTGTACCTACCGAAAAAAAGCAACATTATTATTAGGTACTTTGTTTGTGCAATATGCAATGCAACACGGAAGTTACCTCTTACCTACATGTATCCTAGGTACCTAATGTAGGCACGAGGTTAACTAAAAACATTAAAATGTATGCAAGGTACCTACGTAATTTTTGCGTTACTATTAAGAACAGGAATTTCCTCGGTTCACCAAGGAACAGTTCATGACAGCCTTCGTTACTCTTGTGCCACTGACGACGACGACTGCGACTCGTCTGGTGACGTGATATGATTAAATCTTGTTAGCCACATTGTAATCCACACTCCTTTTTTTAACTTTAGAACAACCTGGGTCGCGTTTTATAAAGTTACAATTTACAATTTCGCTGTTTGCCTCTCTAACGCATGCACATATTGGCTAGAAAGAGAGGCAAAGAGCGAAATTGTAAATTGTAACTTTATAAAACGCGACCCTGTATTATATTAGCAGCTCCTGAGGTAATAAAACACCGGCCAAGAGCATGTCGGCTTATGCTAGGGTTCCGTAGTTTTCGGATATCTCTGAAAATATTGACTTTAGAATAAAACTTTGTTTGAAAATCTCTTATTTTTTCAAAGACCTCTTCAACGATATTGCACACTATAGGATTACAGCAAATAAAAAAATCATTCACACTTCACCAGGTTAGGCACCCGAAAAATTTTTTTTATATTTTTTATTTTACCACTTTGTCGGCATAATTAATATTATGTATATCTGTACCAAATTGCAGATATCTAGTACTAACGGCCATTGTACTATGCTGCGGACAGACAGACGGACAGAGCAAAACTATAAGGGTTCCTAGTGTACTACGGAACCCTAAAAAGGTACATTAGTATGAAACCTCTTTTAAAGAGTAGCTTACATAAATACTCTACATTTATCAGTTCCCTTAATTCCTTAAGGGTTAAGGAACCTACCATCTAAACTGTTCTTTGTCCAGAACTTGCTCCATAACATACACAATCAATCAGAAATATCTGCCAAAAGTGAAACACGTGTCGTTAAGGAGTTCCGTTCTAGTCTTTATCAGCAGTTCCACCTACTTACATTAAAACGCATAAATGAAAATGCTTGATGTTTAAATGATAATACAGAATCCTAAGGTTCCTAAGGAAACACCCCATCAGAACTGGTAATTGACAATAACTTACACGACCATCTTCATTGCTTAAAATGCATTACCAGTTACATACATACAAAACACCAAAGTGTTCCGAAGTTCCGTTCTAGCCTTCATCGGCAGTTCCACTTCCCTAAGTAAGGAAGTATCACTTTTTGACGAAAAATGGATGATTGGTTGATAAATCTCAAAACGGTTTTATGTGTGCTTATAATATGAGAAATTCCATGGATTACATCATCACCTTTTGACAGACAGACGAACAAGAAAGTAATCCTGTAAGAGTTTCCGTTTTTTCATTGTGGTACGGAACCATAAAAATGAATTGAAACTAGACAAAGGCCACTCCTATTACTGCCTACGAAGCTGGAGGTTCCGGGTTCGAATCCCGGCGAGGGCATTATTTGTGTATTTATTTATCACAAATATTTGTTCCTTGGTCATGGTTGTCTATGTATTTAAGTATCTATATGTATCTAACTATTATATATATCGTCGCCTGGTACCCACATCACAAGCCTTAATTGAGCTTACCGTGGGACTAGGTTGATTTGTGTAAGATGTCCCAAGATATTTATTTATTTTATTATTTATTTATTTATTTATTTATTACTTATGCGTGTGGATGCATTAGGAGGTAAATGTAAATCGCCACTTCAATCCCTTTTTCGACTCTTGTGACACCCGCGGGAAGAGTTGGGGTGGTGACAAATGTATTCTTACTGCCGTCACCACACGATATTTGTGTACGCAAACTATATATCAGTAAATACTTCTTACTTATACTATAAAAAATGTAAAGATTACTTACTCACTCTTTGCGTCCTGCTTATAGACTCTGAAACAACCAGTAATATGTCAAACGTTTATCTACCAAAAGAAACATCTCAGAAGATGAGAGAAATTGTCTCCGTTCAGTGGATAAAAATCTAAATGGTACATACTCGTACACTATACTATAAACGACTGTATTATTAAAACTCTAAATATCATAGAATAAATTTAACTGAGGGATCGGAACCGGTGTTTACACTCACCACATTATTGTAAGATTTATTTTATTATATTTCAAGTATAATCAACAAGAAGAAAAAATATAGTAATACGTAATAGTTTCTTTGAAACCGCAATGACATCCGTTGTTTTTTTTCGTTGCTTAGCAACCACGGTCGTAATTGTGCCTATAGGGCGGGCGGCTGGATTTAAAAAATCGCAAATAGGTGAATAGTGGTACTCGCTTTATATATCGTATATAAATAAAGCGTTTTTACTAAACTTCTCAAAAATAATATAAGCACTACAAGCTTACTCCATTCCACGGATACATATTAATACCATAGGTACAAATAATTCTCCAGTTGACAAACAAAACTAACTAAAATAACAAATACGTCATCGAAATAAAGCTCGTATCTCAGTTCTGATTCAATACTGACATACGAGGTTGCTAAGAGTAGTGACAGTTTTGGCTAGCTGGGTGACATCGGGGTCGTGATCCAAACTGTGAGAAACGTGTTAAGATGGTCATTCTCAACAAGGTTTCCCATGGAACAAATATGAATAACGCGAAAAAAAAAAACTGTTTCCATACCGAACGGTGCGGAAGTGTTCATAACTTCCAGTCTCGTTTCATAATAATGTAAACACATTTGGAAAGGATTAGTATGGAGAAATGTATACATATTAATGAACTCGAACTTTACTAGTCGTAAAAAAAGTATGTTTGTTCATATACGTATAGGTCCCATAGAGAACATTGTTTAGGAAGACCATCTTAACACGTTTCTCACAGTTTGGATCACGACTCCGATGTCACCCTGTATATACAAAAGTGAAAAATTTATATCCAGCTGTGGCCATAAATTCATGCGTATTATTGATATTATCTAATATTCAAATCGTATAATAACAAGAATAAAGAAAATACGAATAAATAACTAGGAATGTATTGAAATTTACGAATTGAAACTAGTAGGTAGGTACCTTTTGTGTCCGTATTGATAGAGTCCTGTGCCACTCAGCGAATCCTTCAGTATTTAAGTATTTATCAGTAAAGCGTACGTGCCATTTCTGGAAAGAGAATATAACTATAATATATAAATAAATCATTGTAGTTTCAAACCAAAAACCAATAAGTTACGTTTCCGAACTTATTTATGTGCAGTTCAGCTTATTTTGTGTGCCGTAGCCGCAGTTTCCATGATACGACTGCCGGTGAGACATCACAATCTAAAGCTGAGCTTAAAGTTTATGTACTTTGTAGTTCGCGAGGATATGGTTTTTACTGTTATACTATAACTTATTTGAATAAATAAAAAATAAGACGCATAATATTTTCTTCGGTTATCGCGAGGATTACACATGAAATAAAACTATGAAAACAGTCATCCGCAGACCACGAACCCTGTAAAGTGTTCGAAACGTCGGAAAGATATTAAAATTAGTTAATATACGCGAGTTTATCAGTTTTCATATTTTTATTTCAAAAATAATTTACTTTCCATATTGAATGTACTGAGAAGATGCGGTATATACTTTCTTACCAAGAAATCGCGGCCGCAGAAATTGCGGTGGCGATGAGCACAGATTTTATTCCACTTATCAACCATTAATTAAAGACTCGTATCACTTTGAATATATATACCTACTAATATAATTATATAACAAACATATTCTATCTTTCTTATTATTATTATAACTAAATTGACATCCTATCGTTTTGACTTCTAGCCGTCACATGTGTTTTCAAATGACGTATTTTGTTGCCAGAGTATAGAAAATAAACTCCATTACAGCAAATCGTATCCGTAAACTTTTTTAATTTTTAATCGTTTTTGCGAATGTAACTTATACGTGTTCGGTAGTATTGAGTTTTATTTAGAATCAGTTGTTATAGTTTTCTTGTGTTCCGTCATAAAAATAACAAGAAACTTAAATTAAAAAACTTAAATAAATAAATTGATTTAAACTTTCACGATTATCACTCATATTTTAAAGACAAACGGGTCTTAATCGCGTAAACTTACGCGATTGTAGCTGTGGTAGTTCCTATATTGGGGAAACCAAACGCACCATAGCGGAAAGGGTCAAGGAACATATCACGGCTGTTAAAAAGCGTCAAACTAATAAGTCTGCTGTGGCCGAGCATTTGTTGGAGTCCGGACCTAACCACTGGATTGAGCTCCATAACCCGAAAGTCCTCTCAACCGAGCGTGTACATCATAGCCGAAAAGTACGTGAAGCTATAGAAATTAAGAAACATCGGAATTTTAATCAAAATGAGGGGCAAGGAATCTCGTCCGCGTGGAATCCCGTGATTTACAAATGTAAGCGTGGTGAAACATCCATTTTAAAGCCTTTGGATG
>JALPQI010016684.1:0-26137 GCA_025490895.1 Thaumatotibia leucotreta
CCTTGCGAGCGTCTGTTCGAAAAGTAATGGCACGTGAAATGTATGGGCGTGCCTAGTTCCCAGACGCCTTCTCTTTCCACACGAACGCTATTTGATAGTTTTTCTGGAAAACTGTGTAAAAAATTCTGTGCAATTCTCAAAAAGTTTGTAAAATGGCAGGCTAGAGTCAATGATTCCTATACATTTTTGGTATTAGAAAGGAACGTTTTATAGAAGAATTGCCGTGTGGTGTGGTGACGGCAGTAAGAATATGTATTCTTCCTGCCGTCACCACCCCAACTCTTCCCGCGGATGTCGTAAGAGTCTACTAAGGGATTGAAGTGTCACTGACCATTCTTTGATTTGATTGATGACGGGCATCAGCGTCATCATAGTGGACACATTACTGCGATCGCCAATCCGCGTGCCCAGCGTGGCGATTAAGGGCATTTACCTCCTATTGCGTCTATACGCATAGTTAGTAGGAGAGGCCTACGTCCAGCAGTGGACTAAGATAGGCTGATGATGATGATGACGATGTTTTATAGAAACGTTTTGGGACATTTTGACAAATGTGTTGGATCTTGCTGAGCATCATTAACTCTACCAGCCAATTTATATCAATATCGAAGAAGTGATCCAAATGTGTTTTTTAGGATGCACAACTAAATGAATAATTAGTTAATTATTATTGATCAATTAATTAGGGCAGTAAGAATACCTTTACCACCATGCCGACTCATCCCGCAGGTCTCGTAAAAGTCGACTAAGGGATTGAAGTGTCATTGAACATTATTTGATAAAAGATTGTTGATGGCAGCAGCGGCATCATAGTGGACACATTACTGCGACCGCCAATTCGCCTGTCCAGCGTGGCGATTATGGGCATTTACCTCCTAATGCGTCTATACGCATAGTTAATAGAGTGTGACCCTTTATTGATACTTGTGTTTAAATTAACTCAAAATTATTAGATTATTTCTGTTTTTTGTCAGCCTCCGTAGCCAAGTTGGTAGTGATAGTGACACTGCCTACGGAGGTTCTGGGTTCGAGTACCGGCGAGGGCATTATTTGTGTATATATTTATCACAAAATATTTGTTCCTCGGTCATGGAAGTCTGTGTATTTAAGTATCTATATGTATCTATTATATATATCGTCTATATTATAGGCTGATGGTGTGGTGGTGTCGAATAATATATACTTACTATAAGAGTTTCATGCACAAATTTAACTTTTTTTATACAGGATAATTTTTGGGTCGTGTAGCGGGAGACGGTCACGAAGGTCACGCTAAGCAGCTTTCATTATGGAGACAACCAAAACATCGTCAAAATTAAATAAACAAATATCTTGGGACATCTCAAGGTGCATGCAAACCAAAAGAGCATTCGCTGTTCTATACCCCTACTCTACGAAATTCGATCGTTACACGAAACGTGATTCGTTGATTTCGTAGAGTGGGGGAAAAAACAGCGAATGCTCTTTTGGTCTGCATGCACCTTGATGGGAGAAAAATTATGTCCCAAGGTTTTATACTAAAAATAAAGCATTTACTGACAAAAAAATTAGCGTCCTCACTTTGATACAAGTAGGATAAAAAAAACCAAATTCAAAATTTTACGCTAAAAACTGATGCGTTTTTAGCGTAAAATTAATGCATAATAGCATTAATGTACGTAAATAAAAAAAATAAAACATATTCCAAGGAATTTTCGTATTCTAAAGACCGCCCTAGATCTTGAGCCTTCGTAAAAGCAAAAAAAAAGTGATACTTAATGATGAGGATTTTTCGGAGTAGGTAGTCGGTCAAATAAACTTAAAAAAGCTTAAAATTTTTATGTAGTAAAAAATGTCTTGAATAACTACACAAATTGAGTTTTCATGGTATTTTCTGTCTTTGTTCATTGATAAGAACAACAAAACAGACGAAATTTTACTTTATTTTTAAATAAAAAATTTAGAAGATTTTTTTAAGTTTATTTGACCAACTACTCCGAAAAATCCTCATCATTAAGTATAACTATTTTTTTGCTTTTACGAAGGTTTAAGGTCTAGGGCAGTCTTTAGATTACCAAACATCCTTGGGATATGTTTTATTTTTTTATTTACGTACATTAATGCTATTTTGATGCGTTTTTAGCGTAAAATTTTGAATTTGGTATTTTTTTATCCTACTTGTATCAAATCAAAGTGAGGACGCTAATTTTTTTGTCAGTAAATGCTTTATTTTTAGTAATACTTTTACAAAAAGAAACTAGTTAAAAAACCCAAAAGTTTTTTTTTTTATTAATAATTTTTTTCATTCCAGAATTTCTCAAAAAAATTTTTTCAACGATTCATAACTCGAAAACTACAAAAAATCGGCTAACATACATGGGGTATATTCTGATAGCTCATGACGTGAGGAATCTAAAAAAAATTTTTTGACGTCAAGGTTTGGACCATCCTGTATATACACTTCTCCATACTGGTCCCTTACAAATGGGTCTATACTATATATTAATGCACTCGACTGTACATTTCCTAAATAGTGTGGGAAAACTTTTTTTCGGCGAGGATGAAAGTTGGAGCCCGAGTAAAACGAGGGCAACAATCACCCGAGTTAAAAAAAGTTTTTGCACGTGTAAGGGACAATTTTTTTCATAACAAGTACGTCAAAAAGAGAAATTACCGCGCGCGAAGCGCGAATAATTAGGAAAAATACGTTACAAAAAGGTGGGACAACTTAAAAAAAATGCCCCTCATAAGAAATAGGAGGGGTTTTTGTCCAGCGGTGGACTGAAATAGGCTGGTGATGTAATGTCACATAATCGAGCGGGTACACATATTCGCCACCATTGCGAATTCTCGTCGTCAAGGCTAGCGCGCCGCGTGTTGCGGAGTCCGCAGTAAATTGATAATGCGAATAGCTGTGTCATTGGTTGATAGCGAGACAAGGACAGCTACACTTGGCGATATTGGCTGTTGTCTTTTATATAATAAGAATATGGTTGCCGATTTCTAAAGGTGCGTTTAAACTACTTTAAACAAAAAAAGCATTCGCTTTTCTAGCGCCCGTTCTACGAAATCAACCAATCACGTTTGTGTACCGATCGAATTTCGTAGAGTGGGAGGTTAGAATAGCGAATGCTCTTTTAGTTTGAACGCACCTTAAAGATCGTTTAATCTATAAAGGTGCATTTAGCGAATGGTCATTCTATCCCCACTCTACGAAATTCGTTCGTTACACAAAACGTAATTCGTCGAGATTCGTTGATATCGTAGAGTGGGGGATAGAATGAGCATTCGGTCGTTTGGTGTAAACCCACCTTAAGAATGGACTTTTGACAGTTAAGGTGCACATATACCAAACGAGCATTCGCACATTTTATCCCCCACTCTACGAAATCAACGAATTTCGACGGATAAAGTTTTGTGTAACGAACGAATTTCGTAGAGTGGGGGATAGAATGAGCGAATGCTCGTTTGGTCTAAGTGCACCTTAACTGTCAAAAGTCCATTCTTAAGGAGGGTTTACACCAAACGAGCGAATACTCATTCTATCCCTCACTCAACGAAATCATCAACGAATTTCGACGAATTATGTTTTGTGTAACGAACGAATTTCGTAAAGAGGGGGATAGAATAAGCATTCGCTCGTTTGGTGTGAACCCACCTTAAGAATGAACTATTGACAGTTATAGATTAAACCTTATTAATATGAGTAGCGGTAGCTTATGGTACTCGATACGTAAAGCAGGCCATCGCGCTCACTCCAATATGTCAGAACGAGCGCGATATAATGCATTACGTAATTACATGAATGTAGGATTAATATGGATTTGACAACGTTATAATAATAGCAAGAACGAAAGGGATGGTCTTATGAAACTTTTTACTAGTGGAAGTGAAAAGGAACGATAATCGTCCATCCTTATCACTGTGCCACTATTTTTTGTGTGTGTGTGCATTAGATGCTAAATGTAAGTGCCAGACAAATGCGTTGAATACGTCACTAAGTGCCTGTGTGGCACTTTCTTCTTAGTAGTAAGTGACTATGTCTATCCCTCTTAGTGGCACACTATGTGCGGCCCCTCGCGTAATTACGTATCGAGTAAAACCTAATGTATCCTTTACTTTCCAACACATGGTACGGCTACTGATATATCGTAGCCAGTAATATGTACAGTGGCATTCAGAATTGCATGGACGATTTATGAATGAATTCATTCATAAACTGTCCATGCAATTTTGAACCCGACTGTACAGTTGCCATCAAATATGTCGGCTTCGACAGTCATTTGGCCACGAAAAAATACCTGAACATGTACTCTAACGCAATGAGAATAGAGACCAGGGTGCTTAGACTAGACAAGTTGCCAATCGCTAGCGCTTAATCGTCAATCGTAAGCGAAAGGCTGCTAACTGTCTTTGTCGCACTAATATGAAAGAGTGACAGAGAGGGAAAACTACGATACGCTACTAAGCGTTAGCGATTGGCAACTTGGCATCACATCCTGGGTGCTTAGACAAGTCGCCAATCGCTAGCGCTCAATCGTCAATCGTAAACGAAAGGCAATTAACTGTCTTTGTCGCACTAATATGAAAGAGTGACAGAGAGGGAAAACTACGATGCGCTACCAAGCGCTAGCGATTGGCAACTTGTCACAAATCGTCGCTATACTTACTCAAACCTCAGGGTGCTTAGTCAAGTTGCTAATCGCTAACGCTTAATCGTCAATCGTAAACGAAAGGCAGCTAACTATCTTTGTCGCACTAATATATTTTCCCTAGAGGGAAAAGGTACGCTGGCATCCAAAAAGCTCGGGGTGCTCAATAAAGCGAGGGGATACTTTACTCCGGGGCAAAGACTTCTGTTATATAAGTCGCAAGTCAGACCCCATATGGAGTATTGCTGTCACCTCTGGGCAGGAGCACCTGTATACCAGCTTGCACCCTTTGACTCGGTTCAGAGACGAGCTGTCCGAATAGTCGACGATCCCAGACTCACAGGCGGTATTGAATCCTTAAGTCTAAGGAGAGACTTCGCCTCCTTATGTGTGTTCTATCGTCTGTACAATGGGTTGTGCTCTGAAGAACTGTTCGACATGATGCCAACGTCCACTTTTCATCATCGCACCGCTCGCCACCGACTGGGCGCTCATCCTCACACCTTGCAACCTAAATGGTCGCGCACCGTGCGGTTTCAGAGGAACTTCCTCCCGCGGACGGTCCGTCTGTGGAATGAGCTCCCTGCCGAGGTTTTCCCGTTGGACTACAGTATGGGGTTCTTCAAAAGAGGAGTGTACAAGTTCTTATTGGGTCGGCAACGCGCATGCGACACCCCTGGGGTTGCAAGCGCCCATAAGCTACGGTGACTGCTTTCCATCAGGCGGGCCGTATGCTTGTTTGCCACCGACGTGGTATAAAAAAAAAAAAAAAAAAAAAATATGAAAGAGTGACAGAGAGGGAAAACTACGATGCGCTACGAACCGCTAGCGATTGGCAACTTGTCTAATTGTTTAAGCACCCTGTTCAGATGTTTGTGAGCTCCCTGGCTGCTCCGATAGAGCTGTACATAGTGTACATCAGATGACGATTGTACAGTCAGCAGCAGATATTGCTACGCTTAGCAATGCTAGCTTAGCTGGCAGGGTGTTCAAAATGAACTTTGCACAACCATTGCTAAGACAATAAGAGTGTGTTAAGATCATTGTAGGTAACTTGTAACCAACCCTACCCACTAAGCAATATCTGCTGCTAACTGTATACATTACTGTGCGACCTCGTGATTTTTATGTATAGTTCGGAAACCGGAGGCACGTGAGATATATGGGTGTGCCTTGCAGCCACGCGCACTCACTTTCCGCACAAATTCTACACTGTGCATATCGCCGCTATACTTATACAACCTCGTATCTACAAGACTCACTTGCTGGAAAAACACCCGTATTTATAGTAAAGGAAAGGTGACATTTCTATGAATTGATTAATGTAGATCTGAGGCCATACCCCGAAACAAGAACGAAGTGTTGCCTCCCTGTCACACTTTCGTACGACTTCACAAGTGCGAGAGAGAGGCAACACTTCGTTTGTGGTTCGCTGTAGGGCCTCTGGATCCTTAGCCAAGTTGCCAATCGCTAACGCTTAGTAGCGTATCGTAGTTTTCCCTATCTGTCACTCTTTCATATTAGTGCGACAAAGATAGTTAGCTGCCTTTCGTTTACGATTGACGATTAAGCGTTAGCGATTAGCAACTTGTCTAAGCACCCTGTGGTTTGAGTAAGTATAGCGACGATTTGTGACCGGCTTACTAAAAACCCTCCATTACGTAGCTTGCCATAAGGGCGCTTAGACATTTAATTCGTATAAAGGTACAAGCCAATTTCGTCCTTATGGTAAGCGACAAAGTGGAATGTTCTTACTAAAATGCTCGCTGAAGGTGCGTTCAAACTAAAAGAGCATTCGCTGTTCTAACCTCCCACTCTACGAAATTCGATCGGTACACAAAACGTGATTGGTTGATTTCGTAGAACGGGCGCTAGAACAGCGAATGCGCTTTTGGTTTAAACGCACCTTTATGCAACTCCAACATTGGAGCGAGCGTGATGGCCTTCTTTACGTATCGCATAAGCGCTCGCTCGCACTAATGTCAGCCTCCGTAGCCTAGTTGGTAGTGACCCTGCCTACGAAGCTGGAGGTTCCGGGTTCGAATCCCGGCGAGGGCATTGTTTGTGTATTTATTTATCACAAATATTTGTTCCTTGGTCATGGCTGTCTATGTATTTAAGTGTCTACATGTATCTATCTATTATATATCGTCGCCTGGTACCCACATCAAACTCAAACTCAAAACATTTATTCATGACACTACACATTACAATTAGAGAATGAAAACAAACAAATACAAACATAGTGCCACGAAATGGGCCCTACTCAGCATGATGCTGGCTATTCAGCCAGCGTGCAGCGCTGGTCTTCCGTAGGGACCATTTGGCGACGGAACACAACACGACATACAAACTCACAAAACAAAGATATAAAAAAAAAAACAAAAAGGACATAAAAAGTACAAAAAAAACATATAAGACTTCAAACAAATCTTAAACATTAATAGACACAACGGTAGCTCCGTCTATGCCGTCTTTAAATATATACACCACAAGCCTGAATTGAGCTTACCGTGGGGCTAGGTTGATTTGTGTAAAATGTCCCAAGATATTTATTTATTTATTAATACGAATAAGAGTACGAGCGTGATGGATAGAAACTATAGAAAGTAAAGGCGCGCTAATAATAATCACCAAATTAAAAATTTAAAAAAACCGACTTCAACCGGTTTCTCCAAGATTCCCGATTTGTTTCCATCATTGGTTTCCTCAAATCCTACTTTCTGAATGCAAATTCTTGTAAATGAATGAAAATTACCAAAAGCGCCATACATGTACCTATAACATTTGAAGAGATCCCTCGATTTCTCCAGGATCCCATCATCAGACCCCAACTTGGTGCCAATGGGACCATCTCGGGGTAATACACGTTCGATCACAACAAGAAACTTTAGAATCGGTTCACTATTCTCGGAGATATCAGGTAACATACATACAACAAAAAAAAAAATCAGTCGAATTGAGAACCTCCTCCTTTTTTTGAAGTCGGTTAAAAAGTGCATGTTTAATACTATAAGTAATTTTAGTTTTATTCAAAATTATGTAGGTCTGTACACTTAACTCTGTTTGGTCTCCAATAAATAAAATAACGTAGCGGTTGCTCTTGGTAAAGCTACTATACCCGTGTACCACGTGTTAGAAAATAATGTTTACGTTGGCATGTCATCATCATCATACCAGCCGAAAGACGTCCACTGTTGAAAATAGTTCACGTTTTCTGTTTATTAGCTAAATAATATTGAATAACTTAGTGTTGGACATACTTTTTCTTTTTGGCATTGGCACTACTAGTAAGTAATGTCATGCCTGACTATAACTACAACTATATTTGAATGTATATTAGTATGTATTACTGCAAATAAATGATTTGGATTTGATTTTATAGGTAGCATGTACTCGATACGTAAAGTAGTCTATCATGGTATTCATGGTACGACTACTATGTTCTTACCATGATCTGCCGCTGTGAGATTAACGAGGTCTACCTTTCTGTTCCTCTCGCTCGCACGAATAAGCGAGTTTGAGAGGTAGATCGAAAATAAGTCCGCTTCAAAAATATAAACTCACGGCTGCATCTCATGGTAAGCACATAGATCTGAAGAGTTTCAAAAACCATGGTCTACCTATCGCTCGTGAAGTGAAAAGCTGACAACATCTCATATCGTGTAAAAGTCTACGCGCTTGTGATATATCATGTATCAATAACCATCAATAATCGCTTTTAAGATATACACAGAATGAGACAATGAGAGATATAAATAATATACAAAATTACAGACTATATGTATATTATATCTCTCATTGTCTCATTGTCTAATAATCAAAAGTTTTACTAGTCAAAAAACAAAATTAAAAAATTAAAATTAAAATAAAATTAAAATATCTTGGGACATCTGGTCCGTTTCGACAAAATGTTGGTTCCATTTTCAATCTCTAGCGAGTGTAGTCTGCATTGCAATAGGTAGATACTATTAAAAATCCCGGAAAACAAAACAGAAACGAAAAATTGTGATTATACATCGACTTATTTCACCTTAGCACGTTTGTTTTGTTATTGTTTTCCACAGCTGTTTTCAAATCTTGACAGATAAATTCGAAAATGGCGGCCACAGCGCTGCGTTCAAAAACGCGATCGCGCCATTTCAAAGTGTCCGACGTTCGTTCGGGATCGCGGGTAGCTTGACTCCGTCATGGCTCGCTGCGGCTCGTGAAATTTTCCCCGGCACTCGAGCCGGTGGCTCGAGCGGCCCGAGATCGAGCCGGCTCGAGCCGACTCGGGCCAACTCGAGCCAGAAGTTGGCGGAATACCCGCCTACGCCGGGCGCCTTTCGCTCACGTGTACAGGCACAGAGTAATGCAGAGTTTGTCTCTGGTTTCGACCAATTCTTGTTGTTTTAAATGACCATAATATAATACTGGAATTGTTTTTTAAGAAACTTTAGCAATGTGAAGGTGCGTTCAAACCAAAAGAGCATTCGCTGTTCTAACCACTCTACGAAATTCGATCGTTACACAAAACGTGATTGGTTGATTTCGTGGAACGGGAGATAGAACAGCGAATGCTCTTTTGGGTTGAACGCACCTTTAAGCGTTAACCGTATTAATATAAAATTAAATAAAGTCCCTACATTTTATCAAACTGTAGATTTAGATTAATCACAATTATAAAGTAATTTAAATGTTTTAGTAAAGTAGCTATTCATTAAATCGAAATACATAACTCTAAATGACTTCATGGTCAATACTTACATTACATTTATTGACAGTTACTGACGCGCCACAAGAACTGCTTATGGCACTATAACTTTGTACCCACAGTTAACCCACAGGCCACTCTAACCTTTATTCAGCTTTATCTACCATACTCACAAGGTCGATTTGTATGAAATAGTCCCTCGATAATTATTATAATTAAACATAGCAATTAAAACGTCACCAATTTCTAATCTAACATTATTATGCCTTATGGGCCAATGTTAGATATAGGATAGGCTAGTTTGATTTAATTAATACATTTAAATTGTACAGATTTACAATTAACTATAGTAGGAGTATTAGTACTATTATGATTTATGAAATAGATAAAGTCATAAATATAGGTATGGAAATGAATTTGTCCGTACATTAATCTAAATGTCTATTGTATGCCCGACAGTTATTTAACATAATATTGATGTTTCATTTGCTCGAATGATGTGTTTGCCAATGTATAAAATTTTTACAACATACAACATAATGGGATTTTCAAAGTCCCAATATGTGACATTCAAACTTGTACTGAGGTGCCATCTATTGGGACTGCCAGCAAAAGTACCTGACACTTACTCATACAATGGAGTTGACTAAGAAAATTTTCAAATTTGAGAAAACTTACAAACTCCTCACCCAAAACACATGACAATACTTTATGTTGATTTATATGTGAGCAAAATATTGTAATTCAAATAAATATTCTCTGTTAAGTTAACATGTTACGTACTGGTACTTCCGCCTTATACTTACATTGTTCGTGGGTTCACAAATATTAGTAATGTAATCATACAGTGCCATACTATTTATTAGCCATATTCATATTGTTAAGTGCAATAATATGAAATAAAACTATGAAAACGGATAAACTCGCGTATATTAACTAATTTTAACTTCATTCCGACGTTTCGATGTCATCCGCAGACCACGAACCCTGTAAAGTGTTCGAAACGTCGGAATGAAGTTAAAATTAGTTAATATACGCGAGTTTATCCGTTTTCATAGTTTTATTTCATGAGTAATCCTCGCGGTAACCGAAGAAAATATTATGCAATAATATGGTTTAATAGAATATTCATACGCCATAAGCAATTAATGCCATATTAATTGTTGTCTATACAATTAAATGCAATAAATATCTACATATTTTTTCAAGAGTCATAGTTCTAAATTCTAACCTAACTTAATCTACTTTCCAAGCATCAGTTCAGGCGCGGATCCAGGACTTTTTTCAGGGGGGGGGGGGGGGGCAACTGCCCTATGACATGACAGTATTTTATAATGGTGTATCCCATTCTAACATCCACAGACACTTGAAATGCAATATAGCAAACCCGGTTGGGAGACACTGATGTAGAGCATTGCATACCACCGCCCCGCACAGTACCACGCAGGACCCATTGAACTGAAGCTATTTGAGACAGAAAGGTAAATTCGGGCGTTTCCGTGACAATACGAAGGGAAAAGTTTGTTTACTTTTTTTACAAATTGTAACCCTAATCCGTCGTAGCACTCGATAAGTTCTAAAAAAGACATCAACGCCAAATAGCTACGAACCGGCCTACGTCATGATCGATTTGCATTCTGTAACAACGCATTACAGTCTCAAAACTAATGGCCCATGACCACATTGCGGCATGAAAGGAAAATCTGAAAACATTTTACACTACTCTGTGCCGCGCGGAGGCGAGCGGCCGCTAGGTGGCGCACATAGCTCGCTATTCACAGTGTATATTATTTACCAGCGTATATATGTATGTCGTTATATAAGTGAACAGAAAGCTACGTTGGGTCGACGCGCGGCAGCGGGGGAGGCGGCGCGGGCGGGAGGGGACCGACCCACGCACACTAAGCCGGCCCACGCACACATACACACGCCGCCGCGTCCGTGTATATCGAGCGAGCGAGCGCCAGCCGACCGACTCGGCGTATTCTTATTATTATGAAAGGAGAAACGCTTTTTGTAGGGCAAGAACTAAATTGTGGTATTACGGCTGCCGATAATAAAGATGGTAAACGCATTTCAGTCTGAAGTTTGCGCCGTAGCTCATAGATGTCGCGCTTCCTATCCCAGGCTTTTCCGCGTATGGAACAAACAATACCTGAGTGAAAATGAAAATATATGGACAAAGCGGGCAATGACAAAAGCTATCGGGGATTTTGATGCGAATTTAGCTTACTGGTAATTAAATGGCAAGTCTGATAGTGATAATAATGCAGTCACTGCCATAGTTCCAGGATTTGGATCAGTCAATTTACAGGAAAGCATAAATACGTTAGTTTTGTTGTTCTAATAACTGCAAAAATATGTAGGCATATCAATTCATATCTGTGATCTCTGTTATGTTTGAGCTTGGAGTATTTCTTGATAACTACTCAAAGGTTTATTGAAAATGTTTAAGAGATTTTCTGTTGCCACTAACTCTTTGCTGGTTCTCTCCCGCTTTATTTTAGATGTTCCAAATGCCTTTCTAATACGTTATACCACGTGGATTGGAACAACATACGACATTCTTTTGTTATCGACGATATACCGATGATTTTGGGAATTTCTAATTGATTTTGTTTGGAATCTTTGAATAAGAGCGGAATATTAGTACTTCTTTTGATGTTATTTGAAACTCTTACGGCTATTCAGAAATATAGGAACTATAAGTTTTAGGTTACCAACAGTCAAGTTTACTTTAGTAGGTTAGGTACCTAAGTTAAGTTAGAATTTGAATTATTTTGTTAATTTTGTACAACAGAAACGTCGGAATGAAGTTAAAGTTAATTAATATACCTACGCGAGTTTATCCGTTTCCATAGTTTTATTTCATGAGTAATCCTCGCGGTAACCGAAGAAAATATTACCTAACAGAATTTAGGTTTAGGTTTTTTTTTGTTTCGGTTGGGCAGCGTTCGGGATACTACGCGATGTCTTTTCGTCCGACATAGTCAGTGCCTTTAGACGAAAGTCTACAATCAATGTGTGTTGTCAGTGATGACTTACGGCGCCGAAACGTGGTTCTTCACCATCGGCCTCATCTCTAAACTCAGAGGCGCTCAAAGAGCTATGGAGAGGGCTATGCTCGGAGTTTCTCTGCGTGATCGAATAAGAAATGAGGAGATCCGTAGGCGAACTAAAGTTACTGACATACCCAGCCCTCCGGATTAGCAAGCTGAAGTGGCAATGGGCAGGCCACATTGCACGCAGAGCAGATGGTCGATGGGGTCGAAACGTGCTCGAGTGGAGAGGACACGAGTAGGACGTCCACCCACAAGATGGACAGACGACCTTATGAAGGCCGCCGGGACACGCTGGATGCAGGTCGCATCTAACCGATACATGTAGAGGTCCAGAGGGCAGGCCTATGTTCAGCAGTGGACGTATTATGGCTGAGATGATGATGATGATAATGATCAAAAGTCTCTACCTAAGATTTTTTTTGTCCTGACACTTAAATCACGCGGCAGATGAGAAGTTGAATTCACTATTATCGTGACAGGTTTAGCGGCGGCGTTCGAATGCTTCGAATTCGAATGCTTTCCAACCACAGTCTGACTCAGTCCACTGATGGCCATAGGCTCTGCTATACTACCATTGCGACTGATTAATATCACTGCTTTATACTATGGTTAGTATATGAAAATCTAATATCACAATGGGATTATTGTCATGGCCTTATGTTGAGATATTATTGAATACCATGGCCGCTGCGATATAACTGATGGCGACTGTACCATCACCAAAATTGACAGTTAAGAAAATGGTCACCAAATTGACGGACACTGACCATTTTTGAGCTTTAATGCATTGTGATAAGGGTCAAATCTTTCGTTCGTATTCGTTTCGTACTCCATCCAGCCACCAAGGATCTAAGTTGTATGGCTAAAAGTGAGCTTTTTATTAAAATAATTGATTGCAAAAAAATACATACTCGTAGCTAAGGGCTTTCATGAAAACAAAACTTAACCTCACATTTATGTCACGAAGTTAACCCATTTTATTACATTTTGTATGACTAACTTTCGTAATACAATAGACACGTGATTTTCGGCTTCATTAAGCTCATAACTAGGTACCTTTTTTTTAAGCTGACTTTAGGTCCAGCCAGCAACAGATATTGCTAAGCGGGCAGGGTGTTCAAAATGAGCTTGGCACGACCTTATTGCTAAGACTATAAGAGTATGCTATAAGAACATTGTGTGTAGCCGTGTGGTGACGGCAGTAAAAATACATTTGTCACCACCCCAACTCCTTCTGTTGGTGTCGTAAGAGTCGACTAAGGGATTGAAGTGTCCCTGAGCATTATTTGACAAAAGATTAATGATGGGCAGCAGCGTCATCATAGTGGACACATTACTGCGATCGCCAATCCACTTGGCATTTACCTCCTAATGCGTCTAAACGCATAGGGCTTGTCCATTAATCACGTCATACAATTTTGGCCTATTTTAGACCCCCCCATCCCCCATGGTGATACTTGGTGATTTTTGCAACTTAAGTAGTCCTTTTAATAACACTTCAATTTACGTAGGTACTTTATTTAGCACACGTGATGGGAAAAAAGGAAATATCCGTTTTTTTAAAAACTCAGTTCAGGATTTGACATCTGGTTATGTTTTAAAAAAGTATGCTGTTCAGCAGAGAGTGACAAAGAATTACACGTGATTTGTCCGGTGACCATACCCCCCCCCCCCCACCCCTATGGTGATAATTGGTGATTTTTTCTTGACCCCCCCAGAGGAGAGGCCTATGTCCAGCAGTGGACTATCATAGGCTGATGATGATGATGAAGATCATTGTAAACACCCTACCCACTAAGCAATATCTGCTGCTGACTAAGGACGAAATTCGCTTGTATCTTTAAGGTGCATGCAGACCAAAAGAGCATTCGCTGTTCTATCCCCCTACTCTACGAAATTTGATCGTTACACGAAACGTGATTGGTTAATTTCGTAGAACGGGGGAAAGAACAGCGAATGCTCTTTTGGTTTGAATGCACCTTTATACGAATTATTCCGTGTTCTTATGCTAGGTGAGCAACGAGAATGGGTCCTTTTGCTGAAACAGCCCACAAATGTTGGCCTCAAACTCAAGGCCTCCTAGTTCTATATAGCGCGCGGCGTTGCTAATGGCAACGGTTTAACTGACAGTAGGTACGCCTTATGTTATGTCGACGCTGTAAGGTTCATAATCAAAATATCCTCCTACAACCGAGAATTTCGAAATTCGTAAATTTCGAAGATTTTTCTCAGTGTCTTCAACGAAGGCGTCATTAGAGTGAGAGAGATAAATCCTCGAAATTTGCGTATTTCGAAGTACGCGGTAGGGCTGCTGATTTAAGAGTTTCGAGTGCTCAATTTAAGTCATACTCGACATGTTTTAGTGGGACCAACGCCGAAATAGTGAATTAAAAAATCACTTTCCCTTAAGGTGCATTCAGACCAAACGAGCATTCGCTAGTCTAACCCCCCACTCTACGAAATTCGATCGTTACCTACACAAAACGTGATTCGTTGATTTCGTAGAGTGGGGGATAGAATAGCGAAATGCTCGTTTGGTCTGAATGCACCTTTACAAAATGTAGAGATCAAATTTTATAGGGGCAATGATATCGAGATTATTAAATTTAACATTTTAAAATTTGATGAGCACTGAACAGCGAAAATCTCAAATGTAAAGCATCTATCTCCCTCACTCTTATGATACATTCGTTGAAGTAACAGAGACAGTTTCCCGAAATGTACCAACGACTTTCGAAGCCTACTGATTTCGAGCTTTGGAAAGGAAACTCAGAAATCGACCTGGAAGCTACCACTACCGGAAATCGCTTCGTTCGGTCGACTATTTGCCTCTCCTTTCTTCCAATACGTAAAGGAGAGAAAGGCAAATAGACCATCGAACATAGTAGTTCGGAATATAACCCTACTTTTGTTAGCTGTACCGCAAACTTCAAAATTCCTCAATTTACACTAATTTACAGCATAAGTCTCAGTCACACGAATGAACATTTGTCTCTTTTGAACGTTTCGAACATCTGTCTCTGTCACTCCAACGAAGGCGTCGTTGGTATGACAGAGACACATGTGAGAAATCTGAAGTTTCGCAGTTCGCGGTAGAACTGAGTATACGTGACCCTTATTACAATGAAAATAAAGTCCATGATTGGTCAGTCAACTGCGTTGGTACCGGTGGTACGTTAGAAAAAAATTAAGCAGGTACTCGTCCTTTCTTTAGATGTTACTGGCGCAAGAAAAATGAAGAAATATACCTACCTTACCTGTAGCAGTACAGTCAGAAAAAATGTGGTCTACCGCTTGTCGACTCTATTCAGTGGTAATAAAATCGAAAAGTGGAACCCACATGTATTGTTGACTTTACCATGAGTTGGCAAGTAACGTTTACGTCTGTTGGCAGTAGTAGTAGTAGTAGTAGTAGTAGTAGTAGTAGTAGTAGTAGTAGTTGTCTACTTTCGTCACATAAAAATATATATAATATATCAATTATAAATATTGGATGTCATATACCAAACAAAAATGGCCCAGAATCACCAACGTCCGAGGTGAAAATCGAACCCACGTACTCAGCTTTCGCGGGCATCGCAGGTGATGCCTGTACCACTCGGCCACTCGGTGTTAGCAACCACCAGTCAATTTTCTCAGGTATATGCAATCCCTTACAAGGCTAGGCGCCTCTGACCATACTCTAAGGGCAAGCAATACATACATGCACCTTCTATCAGAATACTTTTCGGTTTTCTAGAATAGCTAGAGAGCTGGTGCTGCCATCTATTGAAGTTTCGTGAAACTCAAATCAAATTATTTATTTTAGTACTAAATATTTTGATTTGTGTTTTTATTTTTTCCCCAGTAGTCACACTACTTTATACTATATGTATAAAATAATTATAAATATTGGATGTCATATATTATATCAAAGAAAAAAGATCAAGATTACCAACGTCCGAGGTGGGAATCGAACTCACGTGGGACGTGGGCACTCGTATTTTTTATCTAAATTATATTTATTTTGTTTTTATGTTACTTTTAAAGGTGATATTGAGATATGTACGAATTGTACGATGCTGAACTAAGTAGATTTGATTTTTATCTGCGGTAAATGATAACATTTACGTTAATCACAATTCCGATTCAGAGACTACGGAACCCTACACTGAGCATGGCCCGACATGCTCTAGTCCGGTTTATTTTATGTTTTTTGATTATAATGCATCAGAGGGTTCAAAACTGTACGAAAGTTTAATATTTGCAGTAGTAGTAAGCACTTATTAACCTTAGAGTAACTGAGTTGGAGAGTAAACTAATAGGATAGACAACATACATTGTCTATTCTAAATGTAATCAATAATCAGGACGAAAAAACATGTATATTAATTATATGCCATAAATAAATATAATTCAAAAAGATAAATACGCATAAGCATACGTATATATTTGTTTTGGTTTAAGTTTAAAATCGTTGTAGAGCAGTGTTATCGCGCGGAATCAGGCCAGCGGGCTATCTGAGTTATTCTCGTTGGTTGCGTTCGTAGCCGGGAGTAATCGCTAGCGAATGCGTAACTTACTTATTACGCTTATTTGGTTCATATGCAGCTAGCTACTGTGTGCTACCGTCGCTCGGGCTTTTATTGAGACGGAGCAATAATGAGATCTGGCCTGCTACCGCGAACACTGACTCTAATTTCGGGTTTTTTTAATCTGTCACTCTAATGATGTCTTCGTTGGAGTGACAGAGACAAACCCCGATAATTTTGGAACCTTTTTGTTCGCGGTAGAGCCTCAGAATGAAGACCCTGAAAATAAATTATATTTCCCGTCACTAGCTTGTAAAGCTCTCGTTTTTCCTTTAATACTAGCGGGTAAAAACGCATTTTAATCACTAGTAAGTAAAATGACCTTGGAGAGTATCGCAAAGTAGCATTCGTTTGACAGATAACAGAACGCATTGCTCATGAATGAATCGTACCACATTAATTATAATTAAATATAATGTTTGAGAATTTATTAATTCAATATGCCGTATACATCGCAAATAACCGAAAAAATGCGTCATATTTATTCCAATCGTCAGCAGAAAACAAAAAAGTAAACAAACCTAAAAACTTGCATTATTCCATAATCACGCACTTTTAGAACATAATCTTAGTTTCATTACCAACTTAAAACCTTTGAGTTCCTATACATGTACCTACCTACCTATAGTTTAAATTATTGATTAGTGTTGCGCGATGTGTCAAAGATGTCAAATGCTATGAAAGGTCAGCCATATTTTTAACCTTTTTTTTACTTTCTACTGAATAGCTACAGATTGCTACCGTCATCCGGGCTTTTACTGGAACCGAGCAATGAACCTTGACGGCGACTTCATTCATTCAATCCCGTATCCTTCGCAAATAACCAAATAAATGCGTCCTATTCAGGTAGTACGCAATGGCATAATTCGTCCATGAACTACGTTTACGCTTTTAGTTTTCCCGCCACGCACTCGACCCGCACGTAATAGTGTTTTTTTCCACCAGTTTGTTTGGAAATGCGGTCACATTTATACTGTATATTCAGAACACTGAAAATTGGCATAGATATTGTGCGTTATGTTTATGTACGTTAGCGTTGTCATAATGGTAATATGTAATAAATAAATAAATATTTTGGGACATCTTAACACAAATCGACTTAGTGCCATGGCAAGCTCAAATAAGGCCTATGATGTAGGTACCAAGCGACGATATGTATGATAGTTAGATACATAAATAAATACATAGACAGCCACGAACAAGGAACAAAATATATTTGTAATAAATAAATACGCAAATAATGCCCTCGCCAAGATTCGATTCCGGAACCTCCAGCTTCGTAGGCAGGGTACTACCAACTTGGCTACAGAGCCTGACAAAATATTTGAGGGATTTGAGACCAATTAAGCAGTGTTGCCAGCTCCGTATTCTGATTCGCTCCGATGTAGGCTGCAAAGAAATGCGAAAAGTTTCAAAAAGATCCGCCAGAGCCAGACTATAGTCTTGGCCAGACTTTCCCCTTACTCATAAACGTTTGCTAACTTAACAAGCCTCTAATAATTGTTTGCCCCTTTTGCTCTTATAGACACATTGTTAAGACCGAAAGGGACAAACAATTATTAGCGGCTTGTTAAGTTAACAAACGTTTATGAATAAGGGGGTTTGTCTCTAGTAGTTGTGGAAACCGGATATTTTAAGCGTATGTTCAAAAATGGGATCCAAAATGGTTCGATCTGATCTAGAATCCACAAAAGATACGCCACAGGTCAAAAATATCTAAATTCAGACCAAAAGCACTGGTAAGACTGCAATTAAGTTAAGCTGGCTGAAACGGTCAGTAGCGATAAGATAAGCGCCCTAGTGCTTGACATACTAATACCTAATAGTCGACACCCTGCTGTCACCTCTATTACTATAGATAGACTAGAGCTTAACCACAGATTACCTCTGCAAGATGGACCAAGATACTCACGCCTCGCCTGTATCCCATTGGGGTAGGCAGAAACCACTGAACACCACATACTACGATCCTTGCAAACTTCCTTCGCTTCGCAACATCCATACATCTTCTTATACATGCTCGTCGATTACAGGTACTGCGAATCTGGCCTTTATTTAAGATTTGAGAGATTTGATCTAAATATCCTCGCCTCGGCCGCCCCCTTCCGACCCTACCATCCATCTCCTCAGCATATATTATGGGAATATCTTACAGAAATAAGAAAGAAAAGAAATGTTTATAGAGACAAGAAAAAAAACATTAACACGCTATACAGTGGCTCCCAAACTAGGCCGAGCCTGTATCTTGGGAACCAGAGTACCTTACCTATTAATAATAAATATTTAGCGCGGGACGGCATTTGTCATCACCAAAATCATTTCCTCTCGCCATGCCCATGGCAAATCACTCTCGCTATGCCCATGGCAAACTTTTCCTTCAACAGCCTCTCAACACCGTCCCCAAATGATGGGGAACGACCGTCCCACCATCTTGGGACCCGGCCACAGCTGCAGTAGCGGAAACGCGTAAGCAGCCACACATACTCCAGGAGGAGTATCGTTTGTATATTCAGTTCAGCGTGGGACGATTTTATACATCGACCTCATCATATTCAGCGTATCTACTGCTACTACTGCTGAGCATAGGCCTCTTCCATTAACTATGCCTTTGGAGTACGCATTAGTTTAGGTTAGGTATTCATGAATAATCTATGCTTACACAAACCGTAATATTAAACGCATTCCAATTTGGGTTATTTATTTTGCAGGTATGGATATTTTTATCAATGTTTTATCAAATAATGGCCAAGTGACATTTCAATGTCTTAGTCGACTCTTACGACACCCATGAGCAGACCTGGGGTGGTGACAAATGTATTCTCACTGCCGTCGCCACATGGCAATATACCTTCCTATATATCTTCTGAATCGAAAAAGACTAATGCCGAAAGCGACTGTTTGCTCAGAATTATTCAACTCAGCTTAGTCATTGACGTTTGACTTTTTTAAAACCACCGAAAATAGCATACCTAGGTCGATAATACACTACAAACCATTTCAAGTCTTAGTGCTACAAAATACAGTCCGGTTTTATGTAGACACTCGTCCTGTCACTGAACTTTCTAGAATAACAAAGAAAATTGGAAAACTAAAATTAACTGAAGGAACAAAACACATCGAAATTAAGGCTTTCGGTCTCCGTATAGAGTTTGCGAACTATTTTAATTTTGTCACGTTAGCAACGCGTGTTTATTTTTTTACCTACATAGGTAGGTAATAGGTACCTATGAACAGGTGTACTAGTTCATAACTAGCACATTTTTTGTTCATAATCCTGTATCCAATGTTTTGTTGTTTCTGTACTCGAAGGTGAAAAACGGGATCCTGTTGGTATCTTTAATTATTTATATACGATTTCTTTTATTTAAGATATTTTATTGTTTTACTTATCTGTACGCACGAAATGCCTTCGCATTATGCTATTAATGACATAATAAATTATTAATTACAATAATTGAAGGGTGTCAAAATTTCCCAAATACTTTCCTATTTTAGCACGCACCTAAAAGCTACATTCGGTTTAGATTGCGCGCATACTGCGGAACGAATATTATTTGCACTAATATTTGCGCTCAATGAAAAGAAGCTCTGCGTAATTAAACACTCGCGGCGCTTTTGGTCTTATCCCTTATCAGGCTAAGGGCCAAACATGGACATCGAAAATCATTTCAGGCATCTCTGTCACTCCAATTACGCCTTCATTGAAGTGACAGAGGCAGAAACTCGAAATTCGTATGTCTACACAATAGTCTTTACCACCTCATAGAACATGGTAGCATTTTCCTTTGTTGATATTAGGGTGTAGAGTCTATCAAAATTAAATTTCGGTACCGTAAAACCACCTAAACTTTACGAGTACTCGTAGTCCAAACACTCCAAAACTAATTCGAATATCTTTCATTAGGTGTTGTTGTTGTGTTATTCTGACCACCTTGGCCACCAACGTGCCTATTTTCCGAGGTCCCAAAGCTGGCCCAGTGCTTTCCATTAGGTGTATTACCTAGTTGTATTAATTGTGCTAATTAATAGGCAAAAACAAAAAACTTGGACCATGCCAAATAAAGATTAGGACTGATGCTTATTTAGGAGTTGGAAATGTGGACCATAGTTGCAGTATTAGACCATTATTGGGTGGTTTTACGGTGTTTGTTTTAGACATTTCATGAAAATATATATTGGCAAAACTTTGTACTAGGTACATCACTACATTTTTACGAGTTTAATTTATATGTAAAGTGAATTGAAAAAAAAAACATTATTAGGCTTACCTTAATTGGATATTCGAATAAGTTCCGCGCTACAATTAAAAAATATAATTTGTATTTTATATCATTGCTACCTACTGTTATACACCAGTTCAGGTTACCTACTTATAGGTATACTCGTACTTATCCTGTGACGCGGCAATTTTGTTTAATAAAATATATTTAAATAAAGAAATGCACTTCTGATCCCTCACATGTATTGTAGGTACACCAAATCGTCAAATAAATCTAAAATAAAAAAACCGGCCAAGAGCATATCTATGCTGCGGACCGACGGACAGACAGACATGGTGAAACTATAATGGTTCCGTTTTTTCAATTTGGCTACGGAACCCTAAAAATATAAACAAATATGACTGACTTTCCATAGCGTTTAGGTCTTTGACACATATCATGAAATAAAACATGTTCTCTTATAATATATTTTTACGTTAATACTTAATTTAATATTAATAAATATCGATAAATTTAACTAAAAATGTACGTAAATAAATAAATAAAATAAATATCTTGGGACATCTTACACAAATCAACCTAGTCCCACGGTAAGCTCAATTAAGGCTTGTGTTGTGAGTACCAGGCGACGATATATATAATAGATAGATACATATAGATACTTAGATACATACATACACAGCCATGACCAAAGAACAAACATTTGTGATAAATAAATACACAAAGAATGCCCTCGCCGGGATTCGAACCCGGAACCTCCAGCTTTGTAGGCAGGGTCACTACCAACTAGGCTACAGAGGCTGACACGTACGTGAACTCAAAGTTTAGATTTGAAGTTCTTAATACAACCAAGATTGTGTTCTAAAAGTGCGTGATTACGGAATCTAAAAGTGCGTGATTTTGAAGGTGCATTTAGACCAAACAAGCATTCGCTCATTCTATACCCCACTCTACGAAATCCGTTCGTTACACAACACGTGATTCGTCGAAATTCGTTGATTTCGTAGAGTGGGAGATAGAATGAGCGAAAATAATTGCTCGTTTGGTCGAAATGCACCATTAGGTTTTCTAGGGTTCCGTAGCCAAAATGGCAAAAACGGAACCCTTATAGATTCGTCATGTCCGTCTGTCCGTCTGTCACAGCCAATTTACTCGGAAACTATAAATGCTACAGTAACGAAATTTGGTAAGGATATGTGTTGTATGAACCGCTACAGGAATGTGATACTAAATTGTAAAAAAAACCAATGGGGTGGGGGCCCTCCATACAAGTAACTGAGGGATATAATTTTTTTTTTAGTTGTACATAAGCGTGTGGGGTATTAATAGAAAGGTCTTTGAAAATGATATGAAGGTTCATACATCACATTTTTATTTAGGCAAATCGTTTTCGAAATATCAGGTCTCAAAGTCTGAAAAATGTGTCCCCCCCCCTCTATTTTTTAAACTACGCGATATAAAATTCTGAAAAAAATATATGTTATGCACATTAATAAACTCTATCAACGATTTTTGGTTTGATAAAATTATCTCCTATAGTTTTTGAGGTAGGTTGATTTAACTGTATTTTTTAAATAATAAATTGATAATGGTACGGAACCCTTTGCGCGCGAGTCCGACTCGCACTTGGCCGGTTTTTTTAGATTCTGTTGACAATTGGTAGGTATATATGTCCGTAGTGTATGGATCCGATCTCGCAAACAACGAGCAAACAAATTAATCGTGATTATTATAAAGACGTGGGGTAAACGTACGCATTGTGTATTCACCTCCTTTAATGCCGGGTAAAAGTTAGAATACATAAACGTAATTTTGACCGCGAGGCGGGTCCGCACTTCGCAGTTTCGTTCAAGTTGCGCAAGCGCCGCGTTACGTGCAAGCTCGGTCCAGTATTCCGTTGTGCAAGTGTGGCAAGGAAGAACGGTCTATTCGCCACAGTGTGCTATAGGGTTGCCACGTTTTTTTTAAAGGCTAAATAGTATTTTTTCATCACACTTGTTGTCTAAGCGCGCCATTGCTTGCATGCGTAGCGGGAGTAATAGAAAAGTGAAATTCCCTAGGGAGTAATATAAATGTCAGTACGTCATAGAATAATATTTTGTCTTAAAACTTATTTTTTTATCCGCAAGTGTGATGAAAAACATTGTATGCATCACGGTCGGTACTCGAGTCATTAAAAGCCCTCCGCCTACGGCGACGGGCTTCTAACACTCTCGTTAGTGATTCCGTACGTACCTCCCTTGATGCACAATGTACTATTATGAAAATGTGAAAAAAATATAGTACTTACAGGGAAAGTGAAGAAAAAAATAGTATACCTACTTAACTTGTCAGTGTCAGATTGAGTGTCAAAGTAATTCGGTCCGTTTCGAAATTCCAAACACTCACAAAATTTAAGCCGCTGAAGATGTAATGAAAATATAGTATTTTACGTACTATATTGGTTTTCTTGTATGGTATAAAAAAAAACTTCTAGAAAAGCCGCAAATCAAGAATAAAAATTCACATAAAAATTGTATTAAAATAACAAAATTTATTTTTCAGGCTTAATTTTTATCCTAGCCTATCCAGTAACAATAGTTTCCTAGAGGTCAACTTACGGCAATGTACGAAAAAGCCAAAAATTAAATAAAACTGTTTTCATATATATTTACTTTGGGAAAAAAGTAAAACTTTAATTTCATTATCTATCACTGTTATCTGTATTTCGTCCCGGCCTCTATAGTAATGTACTATATAAGTTAAGTAAACAAATAAAATAATTACATAAAAACCCAAGAAATAGCACTAAATTAAAACTAACAAATTAAATTAATTATAGGTACCTATCTTACTGTTTTTTTACTGGTTGCATTGTTTCATTGCCCAAAGGTTGTCTGGAAGAGATCGCTCTTTAGCGATAAGACTGTCTGTTGTGTTACCTCTACCTTTAAGATTCTAGTTTTTTTGTTTTTTTTTTCTGTTACGAGGTGTGCAATAAAGAGTATTGTATTGTATCTTAAAAAATTAGGCCGCTTTGGCATGGTGCGGAGGATGCTGGCAGTATTTCCCCGCTGCGCTAATTCGTAACCCCGCTGCGCTAATACGTTGCGCGAGGAATCTGCCAGCTCTTCGGTCACCAGTGGTGTCGACATTTCGACGAGCTTTTTATCAAATTCTTTGTGGAGCTGAATACCGCTGGGACTCCACTCTCAACCCAATGGCATTAAATAATACTGAAGTTAATTATCAGCATATTAATATTACGATACTTGCGTAAAACTACGAAAGCGTATTTAATCCTTTTCTTATTCTACATCTATGTCTAAATACATTTAGCCTCCGTAGCCTAGTTGGTAGTGTCCCTGCCTACGAAGCTGGAGGTTCCGGGTTCGAATCCCGGCGAGGGCATTATTTGTGTATTTATTTATCACAAACATTTGTTACTTGGTCATGGCTGTCTATGTATTTAAGTATATATATGTATCTATCTATTATATATATCGTCGCCTGGTACCCACATCACAAGCCTTAATTAAGCTTACCGTGGGACTAGGTCAATTTGTGTAAGATGTCCTAATATATACGCCGTGTGGCGACGGCAGTAAGAATACAAATTTTGTCACCACCCCAACTCCTCCTGCGGGTGTCGTAAGAGTCGACTAAGGGATTGAAGTGTCACTGATTATTATTTAATAAAATATTCATGATGGGCAGCAGCGTCATCATAGTGGACACATTACTGCGATCGCCAATCCGCTTGCCCAGCGTGGCGATTACGGGCCTTTACCTCCTAATGCGTCTTATACGCATAGTTAATAGGAGAGGCCTACGTCCAGCAGTGGACTGTGATAGGCTGATGACGTGACGTGACGTCCTAATATATTTATTAATTTATTTAGAGCTCACTCCTACACCGTGACCTATTGCTTATCGTCTCCGTAGCTTTACAAAATTCTTATAAAGAAAAATATAGTTTACTTATTACGTAAATCAATCGCGATCGCAATCGCTTTCATGTGACACTTCTGTCATATTTCAATTAAACTTGAGATAATGATCACGCAGATTGATAGATACGATGGCGCTAAAGGGGTCAGAGTATAGACGATGCTGACTACTCTAAATTGAATGGTGTAATTGAACGATTGTGTAGTTATTCTGCCGTTCTTTGAACTATTTGCGACTTCCTTGACACATTCACTGCCACGAACGCATATATTATGTCTATCTCGTACACTTTTTGTTGACGTTCATCCTGCCGTGATCGCTGGTGATTCTGATTATAATGAGCCTAAGTAAGTTCAGGGTGCTTAGACAAGTTGCCAATCGCTAACGCTTAATCGTCAATCTTAAACGAAAGGCAGCTAACTGTCTTTGTCGCACTAATATGAAAGAGTGACAGAGAGGGAAAACTACGATACGCTACAAAGCGTCAGCGATTGGCAACTTGGCTAAGCATCCAGATATGAAAGAATTAGGTTTCCGGGATTTTTTCGAACCCTCGGGTCAAAACTTAAAGGGGTAAAAACTTAAATACAATACAAACTTCTAGTAGTAACGGTCACTGAGCAAAGCTGCAGACTGACAGACAGACAAACGGCATGGCGAAAGATTTCAAGAAAAAACCGGCCAAGAGCATGTCGGACCATGCTCAGTGTCATGTCAGTCAGTTATTCAAAAACGGCTGGGCCGATTATGTTCGAAATCGTTTTTTTTTAAGTATTCTATTAGTCCACTCATGATTTTTTCATATTTTTTGGACCTACGGATCAAAAGTTAGAGGGGGGCACAATTTTTTTTTCCGCAACGATTATCTCCGAAAATATTGACTTTAGAAAGAAAATCTTTTAAAACCCTTATTCTTTTTAAGAAACCTATTCAATGATACCCCACACTATAGGATTACAGCAAATAAAAAAAAATCATTCCCACTTCACCAGTTAGGAAGGTATCCGAAAAAATTTTTTTTTCTTCT
>JALPQI010016685.1:0-23115 GCA_025490895.1 Thaumatotibia leucotreta
CAAGCATCAATTAATATGATTTCCACTTTGAATAGCGAGCTCTTTCGATCCTGATAGGAGAACATTTTTGTCCCAAGGTTTTTTCCATTCCGTTATAATTTAACGTAACGGAATGGAATGTTCGGCGTAATTCTGTGAGACTAATCAAACATGTGTCGGTTTAAAACACTAATGTTCTTGTTTTGATATCAGCGAGATAAATAACCATTACAAAGATTACCTGTGACAATGCATTTTTTTAGTTTTAGTTATCATGTTTCTTCGTAACATTTACTCTATTTAAAAGCTACATAAAGGATATCAAAGGAAAATAACAAAACTTTTTTTTTAAAGTTCAAGTTTCATTCTTGAGCCGAGTGCATGTATTTTTGTAAGAGTATGAATGCAGTCTTTCTACTAAAATCGACGCCATGGTTCCTAAGACAAGATTTCGCTATCTGTTATGGTTTCCAAAACCTCCCTACTCACCCATTATACAGGGTGTAATCGATAAGTGTTTACAGGCCATAATTCCGTAAATATGAGAGATATCAGAAAACTTTTAACCGATATCGAAATTACGTTAACCAACGAGTAAAATTACGATAATAACTTTTTTGAAATAAAATCAGAAATATCCCAAATATTAACTTCAAACCCTTCCTTCCATACATTTAGTAGGTAACGGTTAATTCAAAGACTAGTTTAATACGACCGAGGCATTTCACCGTTATCAAATGATCCATGATTTGTCTTATGTTATCTTATTACAACGTATTCGTACAAATAACGAATCTCCTAACAGTTTTATCTCTTACGACACCCGATATTCTTTGAGGCTGTAAGTCGTCACACTAAATGTATGGGAGCGTTTTAACTTAGTATTTTTAATATTACTTCATCTATCTAGAAAAAGTTATTAGTGTAATTTTACTCGTTGGGTAAGGTACTTTCGATATCAGTTAAAAGTTTTCTGATATCTCTCATATTTACGGCATTATGGCCTGTAAACACTTATCGATTACACCCTGTATAGTCGCTTGGTACCCACATCACAAGCCTTAATTTTAGTTACCGTGGGAATTAATAATTGAATAATTATGGGCTATAAACACGAACAAAAGATACGCACTGACGCGTGAAAAACAGTGACACGGCGATACTCACCCGGCGGTGATAGCTGATAGCTGGGCGAGTATCGCCGTGTCAATTTTCTTTACACGGGAGTGCGTATCTTTTGTTCGTGTTTATGCCCGATAGTTCATAGCTTAGGCCCATATTAGACTATCATATATTTATCATAGAAGTATGATCTCATATCTCTCAAAATCTTGGATCATATTTTATTTATGCCATTTTATAATTTTTCATATTACACCTAATATCATATAAACGTCATAGGTAATCAAGATGGATACCGATTTAGCCGCGTTTTCCGTTGCAATGAGTGCAATTTTATTAATTGCCCTGAAGGTAAGAAAAAAAAAAGAAAAGTAGGAGGAAACGACGTATTTGGGTTAGACCATGGATTGCTAGGCGATCAGAGAGAGGAGTTAATAACACATTACTCGAAGAACTTAGACTGGAAGACATAAAGTCATACAAATTCGACGGCAGCAAAGAATAAAAGGTTATCTGCAGAACTGCAATTTTACACTACAGGTGTTTTAAGGCAAAACAGTGTTTTTCTTTAAAATAATGAACCGATTTTCATAAAATTTAGCGCAATGCTTAAAAAAAGTAATACAAATTTAGTTATTGGTTATAATTTAAAAAAATATATGTATTTATGGAAATAGCGTAGATGTCTTTATTTACGCTAGATAATAGTAACTATAAATGAGGATAACTGCCATTTATCTTCCTATACACGGGAAAATCAAATTGCGTTTATAATTTTATGTTAGTCTGATTATAGTAAGTACACCCTGAAAACATATTTAGTTAAATAAAATATACTCACCCACATTAGTTTAGCAAACATAATAATTAATAATGGAATCTCGCAAAAACTACCCGCACAATGACAAAGGCGACACCTGACTGATATCTTTGTTTACATTTTTGTCAATATAAGGTACTCCAATGAATAAACGGACAACTTGCTATGACCGTTTCTACATCGAACTGTTTTAAAACGTACATGAAGATGTCTTGAAATACTTCCGAAAAAATCTTAAATAATACGAATACAGTGCTGAAAATTAAATGCAACATAAAAGACGTTATTATAAGGTTATTTAAACAAAAAAGTGAATTTCGGTAAAATTGCATTTGTCCGTTTATTCTTTGCTGCCGTTTGTACCTCCGAATGGACGAAGTTGTATTTAACTATATATTATCAAAGGTAGCACCGCTCATCTCGAAACAAGAAACTCATTTTAGATGCTCCACAGGTTAGACCACATATGATCATAATTGTACGCTTGCTGTCAAATAGGATCAAACTTCTATGATCATAGACTATATGAATCATAGGTTGTTATTACACTGTCATAGGTTTATCAAATTAATATGAGTCATATGTCTATGATCATATTTCTATGATAGTCTAATATGGGCCTTAGTAGCTCGCGGTGAGACCAGTGCCTAAACCTATTTGTGTAAGATGTCCCAAGATATTTATTTGTGTGTTTAGAGCGTATCCTGGTCAGGATCGGCGTCCCGGCTCGGCTGGGAGGGGTCGCCGCCGCCGCCGCCGCCGCCGGACGACATTATCGCGTTGTGCGCTAGTACACACTGGACCGAGCGGAAAGATGGCCTCACACATTTGGTATGTATTATTTTGCGACCATATATAACATGGACGTCTAACGCCAGCTCAAAAATGCCCCCAAAAACGATTGTTCAATTCTGCCAAGAGGGGCTGGACATAGCGCTTTTCTTAACACCGCGCTTTCGGCGCAACATCTTTGACAAATGGTTATAGAATATAGCCAATCAAAACTTTGATGGACCAATCACAACTATTTTTAAATGGCGGTTGAAATTTTTATAGGTTGATTTTGAAATTCATTGCGTGATGCATTGAAGAGGGGATGACATTTGTCAACTAAAATTCAGGACCGTTTTTGAAAGGCAATTTAATATGGCGTGCGGCTTCCATGTTTTATTTGTTCGTAGTGTGTACAAATTTGTTGCCGATACTTTAGGGTATGTATGAATAAATAAAATAAAATAAATAAATATCTTGGGACATCTTACACAAATCAACCTAGTCCCACGGTAAGCTCAATTAAGGCTTGTGTTGTGGGTACCAGGCGACGATATATATATAATAGATAGATAGGTACCTATAGATACTTAGATATACACAACCATGACCAAGGAACAAACATTTGTGATAAATAAATACACAAAGAATGCCCTCGCCGGGATTCGAACCCGGAACCTCCAGCTTCGTAGGCAGGGTCACTACCAACTAGGCTACGGAGGCTGACGAGGGTATGTGCTCATAATGACGAACAACTTTCTATATGGGACTCATATCGAAATCATGAAAAACGATTATATACAGGGTGCTCGCGAGGAAACCGCAAGATTTTAACTATGCATTCTAGACATCAAAATAAGCAAAAAATATTATGAGACCTAATGTCAAATTCCACAAAAAAAAAATTTTTTTTGGAATTTTTGAATACTTTTTATCATTTCCATTACTTTTTATCATATCAACAATTTATTAAAATTATTTTTTTAAATAATTTTTTTAGGGACAGATTTTTTCGTCAAGTCTATTCTTATTTTTTGATTGTCAGGCAAAAGGTGTGGTAATATTAGAACACATTGTGGTAGCATTGTAATCAAAAATAAGTTTTATGACGAGTTACGTCGAAAAACTTTTTTCGAAAAAAGGTTAATTATCTCTGGAACCAAGCCGAATCCAGGAAATTTTATATAATATTAAATACTCTAAATATGCTCAGGGATTCAGCATTAAAATCTTTCGGTTTCCTCGCGAGCACCCTGTATAATTATAATGATTATAATTTTGTGTATGTAATCTTAATTTGAACATTACAATCAGCGATTAGAAAAACTAACATATCATTATGTCAACATATAAATTTAATTTTCATCACATTTGCTTTCATGCATCGCGGGCGTAATAGAAAAGTGAAATACACCTTTTGTCTAGAGACACTTTGTCTGTGGTAGAATTTTTTTTCTCTCTCTTGATAATGTCAGACGATTCGAAAATGCTTATTAATAAGCTTACTTGAATAAAGAATAGTTTGACTTTGACTTTGTCTAATAACTTATTTTTTTTGTCCGCAAGTGTGATGAAAAACATTGTATGCATCACGGTCGGTAAGCGGAATACTAACTCGAGTCATAAATTCTAACTCTTTCGTTATTAATTCCGTACTTACCTCCCTTGATGCACAATGTACTATTAAACTGAAAATATTTATCAAAATAAAATATTGGCCTACTTTGAGTGAACAAGATTCAAAATAAACAGTTTTTTGTGTCTCCTGTAAAGTAGCAATAAAACACACCGACTTCTGTAGGAACAGCGACAATGTGCTAAGTGCCCTGATTGGCCAGAATATGTCTAAAATGTAATTTAACCTGTCAACATATCTATTTAATTTGAAATGAAATGAAATGAAATGAAATGAAAAATGTTTATTTGATGCTAAAAATAGAAACAAAAAGAAAGCTTAATCTATGCTAAATCTTAACCTAAGTACAAAGCATCAAAATGGATGCCACTCAGCATATGCCGATAACTAAAGGGTTTTAGTTATGGCGCTGGTTTTCAGGGCAACTGGTTGTCAGCCTCCTTAGCCTAGTTGGTAGTGACCCTGCCTACGAAGCTGGAGGTTCCGGGTTCGAATCCCGGCGAGGGCATTCTTTGTGTATTTATTTATCATAAATGTTTGTTCCTTGGTCATGGCTGTCTATGCATTTAAGTATCTATATGTATCTATCCATTATATATATCGTCGCCTGGTACCCACAACACAAGCCTTAATTGAGCTTACCGTGGGACTAGGTTGATTTGTGTAAGATGTCCCACGATATTTATTATTTATTAATTATTTATAACATATCAATTTAATTTCCTCATTGACAGGCCAACTATCTAAACTCGGGTCGCCTCCTCACCGACTCCCAGCTCCGCCGTCTAACAGAACTCCTCAACAAGATGTTCGTAGATGCTCACACGAAGGTCTTCAGTCTACTTCTGGATGCCGTCTGCGAATTACTGCTCGTTCACTGGCAGCAGCTGAAGGACTGGTTATACCAGCTACTGTTCAGGTGAGCTTCTAGAAGATAAGGCTTGTTCACGAAATAAAGTAGCCTTTGCTGTATATATTTTTTTTGTATGAGTCCATGCCTTTGTATGGGTGTTATTACAAAGAAGGGCTCTTTGCCTATCTTCTCGGACGCTGTGGTTGATAGTTATATCAATTTCTCCATAATTATGGACTTTTATTTAAACTTCTGGATTTCAGTAGTGTTTCTTCATATTTTACCATTTTGAGTCATTTAGTTTCCCTATGGGTCTTAATTAAACTACAATACCGATACTATAACAAACTGTGAATCTCGTGTTTACAATTTTTATTAACTATTTCAAGTCTAACATTGTTGAAATCGTCTCTGAAGTTCGCAACTTTTTGGGCCTGAACTTTTGCATTAAGCATTATCTGAAGTTATTTTGATTTTGACGACTTTTCACCTAATGCTTTTGGATATTGGATTCTTAAACATAAAACAGAAGAATCAATTTACAGTCCCATGGCTGTTAAAACTACATGGGAATATTGTGCAACAGTAGAGACTGATTTTACGATGGCTACTTTATTTCGTGAACAAGCTTTACTAGCAGGTCTTCAGTCTACTTCTGGATGCCGTCTGCGAACTGCTACTGGTTCACTGGCAGCAGCTGAAGGATTGGTTATACCAGCTACTGTTCAGGTGAGCTTCTAGAAGATACTAGCAGGTCTTCAGTCTACTTCTGGATGCCGTCTGCGAACTTCTACTCGTCCACTGGCAGCTGCTGTTCAGGTGAGCTTCTAGAAGATACTAGCAGGTCTTCAGTCTACTTCTGGATGCCGTCTGCGAACTGCTACTGGTTCACTGGCAGCAGCTGAAGGACTGGTTATACCAGCTACTGTTCAGGTGAGCTTCTAGAAGATACTAGCAGGTCTTCAGTCTACTTCTGGATGCCGTCTGCGAACTTCTACTCGTCCACTGGCAGCTGCTGTTCAGGTGAGCTTCTAGAAGATACTAGCAGGTCTTCAGTCTACTTCTGGATGCCGTCTGCGAACTGCTACTGGTTCACTGGCAGCAGCTGAAGGACTGGTTATACCAGCTGCTGTTCAGGTGAGCTTCTAGAAGATACTAGCAGGTCTTCAGTCTACTTCTGGATGCCGTCTGCGAACTTCTACTCGTCCACTGGCAGCTGCTGTTCAGGTGAGCTTCTAGAAGATACTAGCAGGTCTTCAGTCTACTTCTGGATGCCGTCTGCGAACTGCTACTGGTTCACTGGCAGCAGCTGAAGGACTGGTTATACCAGCTACTGTTCAGGTGAGCTTCTAGAAGATACTAGCAGGTCTTCAGTCTACTTCTGGATGCCGTCTGCGAATTGCTACTGGTTCACTGGCAGCAGCTGAAGGACTGGTTATACCAATTGCTGTTCAGGTGAGCTTCTAGAAGATACTAGCAGGTCTTCAGTCTACTTCTGGATGCCGTCTGCGAACTGCTACTGGTTCACTGGCAGCAGCTGAAGGACTGGTTATACCAATTGCTGTTCAGGTGAGCTTCTAGAAGATACTAGCAGGTCTTCAGTCTACTTCTGGATGCCGTCTGCGAATTGCTACTGGTTCACTGGCAGCAGCTGAAGGACTGGTTATACCAATTGCTGTTCAGGTGAGCTTCTAGAAGATACTAGCAGGTCTTCAGTCTACTTCTGGATGCCGTCTGCGAACTGCTACTGGTTCACTGGCAGCAGCTGAAGGACTGGTTGTACCAGCTGCTGTTCAGGTGAGCTTCTAGAAGATCTTACGATTCATCTTATCAATCTCTAGTTAAAATTGGCTATGTAAAGTTTTCTGAAGGTATGAATATCATATTTTTCCCTGATACCTGTCGTCTTCATCATCATCATCATCATCATCAGCCTGTGTTAGTTAGTCCGCTGCTGGACGTAGGCCTCTTCTATTAACTATGCGTATAGACGCATTAGGAGATAAATGCCCATAATCGCCACGCTGGGCAAGCGGATTGGCAATCGCAGTAATGTGTCCACTATGATGACGCTGGTGCCCATCATCAATCTTGTAGAATGATCAGTGACACTTCAATCCCTTAGTCGACTCTTACGACACCCGCAGGAGGAGTTGAGTTGTCGTCTTAAGGTTCAAGAAAATAAAGCACCTTTATTTTTATGTCCTATAATTTGTTAACAATCTTTTTTAAGTGACTGAGATGACATTTGTGCAGTTTTATGGATGAACAAGGCCTAATGCTTTCGTTCGCAACAAGTACAATGAAATAGAAAAAATAAATGAACGAATGACGCGGGTGACATTGACGTTGACAGATTTTTTTTTCTATTTCGTTGTACTGATTGCTGACGAACGTATTAGGCCCTATTCATCCATAAAACTGCACAAATATCACCTCAAAACGTAAAAAAATATTTTCATCAATTTACAGGAGATAAAAATAAAAGAACAGTGTTTTCTTGAACCTTAAGAAGACTGCTATCAGGGAAATATATAATATTTATACCTTCGGAAAGCTTTACATAGCCAACCATCTGTTGGTTAAAATTATCACTATCCTTTTCTTTAGTTATGGGACAAAAAAGAAAAGAGCTAACATTTATTCGTCAGATACTGTTAACTGTGGTTTGAAACTCATGAAAGGAATGTTAATGAAATAATTGTTGCAGGCTACTAATGAAGCTGGGTACAGATATCCTGGGCTCGGTGCAGAGTAAGATCATGAAGACACTAGACGTGATTCACGAATGCTTTCCGCCGGAATTACAGCTGCACAACATATTCAGGTACCTAGTTACTATCACCTACTCTTCCCATTGCCTGTGCCAGTGAAATATGAATTTATTAATGATTAATTTATGAAATGTGTAGAAAATAGAAAATGATTTATTTTGTTTGAGTAGACCTTGTAACAGGCCTCTGGGCGGCTAGAGGTTGGGAAATAAGAAATATTAAATAACATGTGTATAAAAATACGCTAAACATGATGTAAATACATGATTTTTAATTAGAATTGACTACAAAATCGACAATCGAACAGTGTTTGTGTTATTTGGTGCCGTGACCAGGATACAAGTATGAAAATTCCTTCGTCGACGTTAATTATAATAACGAAGTATTAAGTTATAATAACTAGCTGTCGTACGTAGGCAGACTATGATTTTTAATTAGAATCGACAAAAAAATCAACAAGGACAACCTCCTTTATCCACCAACAGTTTTACATTTTGGTGCCGTGACCAGGATACAAGAGTGAAAATTCCTTTGTCGACGTTAGTTATAAAAATTATAGAGTTATAATAACTAGCTTTCGTATGTAGACATACTGTAATTTTTAATTAGAATCGTCTATAAAATCAACAAGGACAACCTCCTTTATCCACCAACAGTGTTACATTTTGGTGCCGTGACCAGGATACAAGTATGAAAATTCCTTTGTCGACGTTAATTACAATAACAAAAGAGTTATTATAACTAGCTTTCGTATGTGTCATCTTATCATCCTAGCTTTTAACAAATTTATTTTTTTAGTACAGATGGTGTATTTTTTAGGCTCTAGTGCGAGAAGTGGGTCATTTAACGTCCGGTCCAAAACTTCGGAGGGCCATCTGCACTAAAAAACGTCGTATGAGACACGTGCAAAAACGAAATTCGTAACTCGTGTCGAATTAAAACACTCCCTCTCGGTCGTGTTTTAAAACATCGCCACTCGTTTCGAATTTCATGTTTTTCGCACTTGTGTCGTGATGTACAATCGACAACACAGCTGTGGATACAGACAAAGTGCCAGAAATATGTATACACACCTTTATGTCCAGGCAATAAAGTTCTGTTTACATATTTTTGGCACTTTGCCTGTGTTCACAGGTGTGTTGTCGATAGTACTATTCTCGCCCTAGTTTCATTGCGACAGTATGTATGTATGTATGTATGTAAATTCTTTATTGTACACAAAACACAGGTAAAAATACACATATTAACAGTAAATTTGACAGGTACAAAGGCGAACTTATCCCTGTAAGGGATCTCTTCAAGTTAACCTTTGAGCAAAGGAGTTGCGTATAGGAAGCAAAAGATAGACAAACATACACGTGTACTGTGGTGAATGTATTAGAGTACCAAATAACAATTAAATACTTACTAAGCTAACTTCGTACATAAAATACACATGTAGTTAAAATATATAATAAATATACGTACATATACTACACATCTATAAAAAAAAAAATAAAAAATACCCAACGAATTCACAAAATGTCGGATCAATCTTTTGCTATGTATTTTCCGGTCTCTGCTAATGAATGAACTCTGTAGGTTCCTAGCAGACGGAGCGACGGCCCCGACAGCGAAAACTAAGGCGGCGGCGCTACGCTTCCTGGCGGAACTAGCGCACGACTACTGCACGCCAAACGCCAGCGCGCAAGCGTTACAAGGTATGCCATTTGTGTTTTCTACTCTCGTACTTTTATTTGTCACTAGCGACCCGCCGCCTGCGCACGGGTACTATACCTACATAAAAACCTTCATCTTGAATTACTCTACCTATTAAAAAAGATCTCATCAAAATCCGTTGCGTAGTTTTAAAGATTTAAGCGTACAAAGGGACGTAGGGACAGAAAAAGTGACTTTATTTTATACTATGTAATGATTTACAGGGTCGTGAACAAACTTTAAACCCGTACCTTACCTATACACAGTGTGTTTTAATTTCCGTTAAATTAAAGGGAACTTATTTAGGTAAAAAATAATCAATTTCTCAAAGAAACTAGTGTCTTAACTCTTAGGCTGCGGCTCCATTGAGGCGGAGAGGAGCGGAGATGTGCAAAAATGACCAATTAGATTGTTCAAATTCAGAATTCGAAACACTGTAATGCGCTCTCATTGGCCAATTTTGCACATCTTCGCAATATTTAGCAATATTTTTGTTAAAAATCTTAAAAATAGTTTAAAGGGGAAGTGACGTCACATAGTTGATTCAGAGCTGCCACTATAACCAAAAAAATGTTGTGGTTGGAATGTCACTTGTGTTTGGCATTGACATTTGACACTTGTTACCGTTATTAGTCGTTTTCTTACGTGTATGAAACATTACTTGTGACGTAATTTAGCTGATTTTTGACGTTTGTAACTTACGCTCTTTCTGCTCGAAGTAGTAATAAAAAGGGATTTTCGCCCAATAATAGCTATTTTTTTGAAAAATAAAAAAATACGTGTATCTTTTAATATTGACTTCTTTCAAAACAGACAATAAAAACTTGCACTAAAAAATATGAAATGTTGTCACTTGTCGACAAAAAAATAGTTTTAAGACAAAATATTATTTTACAATTAAGACAAACGGTCTTAATCGTCTTTAAAATATGAGTGATAATCGTGAAAGTTTAAACCAATATAAAATATTATTGAATGACGTACTAACATTTCTATTACTCCCTAGGGAATTTCACTTTTCTATTACTCTCGCTATACATGCAAGCAATAGCGCGCTTAGACAGCAAGTGTGATGAAAAATCGAGTGATTGTGTGCATTATATATGTGCAGGTGGCGCCACAGGCGTGGCAGGTCGCGCGCTCGTTAAAGTAGCGGCGCACGCTCAGGACCCGCGCGCGGCGGACATCAGAGTGAGCGCCAGGAGGGCACTCGCCGCTCTATACGACTGCAATCCCGTTCCTGTAAGTACCCGTCTGTCAATTCCTACATAAAACTGGCATCTTGAGCATTGCGAAGGTCTCAAGGCACGAAAGTCGAACTAACTTTGTCACCAAGTGTAATAAAACGTTTTTTTCCCCTCACTATCGCTAGGAAATATAAGTAAATAAATATCTTCGAACATCTTACACAAATCGACCTAGTCCCACGGTAAACTCAACTAAGGCTTGTGATGTAGGTACTAAGCGACGATATATATAATAGATAGATACATATAGATACTTAAATACATACACAACCATGACCAAGGAACAAATATTTGTGATAAATAAATACACAAATAATGCCCTCGCCGGGATTCGAACCCGAAACCTCCAGCTTCGTAGGCAGGGTCACTACCAGCTAGGCTATAGAGCCTGCAAGTATATATTATAAATGAAACAACGTTTTATGGCGGAGAGCCAACGAACAACTGTTTATTTTAAAAACGTAAAAGAAGCGTCATACAAAGTATAGACAAGAAATCCGTGTACAGAGCTACCAACATTAACAGGTGTTTATTTGATGTTACTAGCCTTAAAATACTATCATCACAACAGTATATTACCTGGGCACTGTCAATTCTAGCGTTGAAAATTTCCGAATTAAATCGCGTTTCTTTCCAAACGGCTCGTTTTTCCTCATTTTTTTTGAAAAAAAAACAATGAAATTTTCCACTTTAATTTTCAACTCTAAACCAATGTAAAGTAGGTCTAATTTTCACTTATATTGGAGAACGCGATGTCATCGAAGAAAAATCAATTGAAACAGATGGCAAGGAGTGACAGTGACATTGATTGTTTCTATAAAAACCCGAAAAAAAACGGAAACAATAGTACATTACGACACAAGTGCGAAAAACATGAAATTCGAAACGAGTGACGATGTTTTAAAACACGACCGACAGGGAGTGTTTTAAATCGACACGAGTTAAACATTTCGTTTTTGCACGTGTCTCGTACGACGTTTTTTAGTGCAGATGGCCCTCCAAAGTTTTGGACCTGACGTAAAATGACCCACTTCTCGCACTAGAGCCTAAAAAAGGCACCATCTGTACTAAAAAAAAAAATAAAATCGGTTTACGATTCTCGGAGATATCGGGTAACATACAATACACTACAAAACTCTTTATTGCACACCTCACACGTAATAAAGAACAAAAGTTCACAAAACAAAAGAAATACAAAAAACAGAGGTCACAAAAGGCGGCCTTATCGCTAAAAAGCGATCTCTTCCAGACAACCTTTGGGTAGTGGAGACACGATTACAAAAATGTGGTAGTAGGTGGTACACACATACAACAAAAAAAACTATCGAATTGAGAACCTTCTCCTTATGTTGAAGTCAGTTAAAAAGAGCTCTTTCTAAGCATGTGTAATATAACTGATATTATCATTTCAGTTCACGGCGTTAATGAGCGAACTGTCGCCGGACACACAGGCGTTAGTCAACGGCGTTTTACAGCAACATGTCAGGAGAACTTCTAGCAGTGAGTATTGATATATCGTCGGTTGACAAGCAAAACTCACTAAGTAACAAATACCTACTTAAAATAGAGATCGTATCTCAGTTCTGATTCAATACTGACATAAGAGGTTGCTAAGAGTAGTGACAGTTTTTATAGTGAGTTTTGCTTGTCAGCCGACGATATACACGAGAGAGAATGACTTCCGGTTAGAGAACTAGTGGAATCCGTTTTGATGTAAAACAGAATGAGGGTTTTTGATATTTTTTCTGCCACCAGACGGCGCTAGAGTAGGCGTCGGGTCCACACAGCTGTCAGATTCATACTATTCATAGATACTTGGACCTAAAATATCGAAATTCTACTTTATTTGGAAGTTTATTGATTTGATAATGGATTACGACTAATACACGGTCGCCGAACTGAAGATTGAGCTACAAAACAAGCGCTCAAAGTCACTGGTATTAAAAATAATTACTATCCCCCTTATTCATAAACGTCTACTAACTTAACAAGCCGCTAATAATTGTTTGTCCCTTTTGCTCTTATGGACACATTGTTAAGACCGAAAGGGACAAACAATGATTAGCGGCTTGTTCAGTTAGCAGACGTTTATGAATAAGGGGGTATAAATTTGTTTATTTCATGGGAATTGTCTTGGAACTATTTTATTTATTTATTTTAGAAAACAATACTCCTAAAGTAATGGTTTTCAGAATAAATAAACCTATAAATATTTTCGAAATTGAATGCGCCTATTTATTTTGACAGTTCGTTAAACGTTCCGCTCAGTGCTGCCATCTCACCTCCCCATAGTGACAGAAAAAGTATCAAAAACCCTCATTGGAAATGTATAATTTTGTAATAGTACATTACTATAGAGGACGGGAAACGAAGGGTTAGAGGCTTTGAGGATTTAGTAATGGAGTCGGCTTCATATCGTTTCCCCTCTGCCAAAGACTTTGGCCAAGAATTTGTACATTGACCAAACCTGTATATAAAAACTATTTCATTAATCGATTCTTCGCAGTCTTGTAATCGTTATGTACCCGTAACAAGCTCCGTCAAAATGCCTGTATGGGCTATGTATGGATTCAAAACTCGTTCAAATACATCATGTATACAAAATATGCGATACCATTTCATATCTTGCCTTTATTTGTTTATATTACAACATTTTATTACATAAAATTGTTCAAGAAAATCAAGTACCATGGAATCGATAGCAAAATCGGTTTCAAAAATATCGCACACAATTCGTATTTTCATTTTTGACTGATGGAGAAAGTTTGACATTTATTGTATTCTCGTATTTAAGGTTAATAAGGTCTACCCATCTTTAAATTTTGTAGGAAAAATCAGACTTAGTGAATCAAGTAAGACAGAAGACTCTGCCTTGGTCTAATGTTAAGCTTATATGTAAGCCAATAAGGTTGAATATTTATTGCGCTTATTTGGAATACGTATTACGCGCGAAAATACATAGTGATGTGAACGTTACTCTTTATGACACAATGTCGAGAGTAGGTATAAAATGTTGATACGGACACTTGTGTTTACGTATATTAGTGTTCTCACAGTAAGTAAATAAAAACATAGTCTTATCGAGTTTTTATTTACGCTAGTTGGACCTATATTATAAATTGTATTTAGGTACTTACTAAAATATCACTAAGGAATATCAATATCACCGGCCTTATTGCAAAAACTTGTATGTATACGCACCTACGCACCTTGTACCTTCGCACTTGTATTCAAATTGTATCCTTACGAGTATTCACAATTAAGCCACAGTGAGTTGTACCCCAGCTAACTAAAACTTTCTTACTACAACAAAATAAATAATACTCGTATGTACACTCGTATGGACATATATTGTTATCTTTCACAACCGCTAATTAATATTATTTATTAAATATTATAATTGATTTACGGATTTCGAAATGGACGTGATTGACCGAGACTTTCCTTATAGTTACAGCCTTCGTAGTCAAAGATCGCGATAAACGAAAACATAATCAATTGAAGTAGGTTAATGGCAAGACATTCAGGCGGTTTTGTATTAAAATTGGTTGATTAATTAATAACTGTTATTAATGACGTTGAGAAAAATATATCGATACGATAATTGTCAGACACTTGAAAGCCATATTAATCGGTTCGATTACACCTACGTCGATAGTTTGAAATTGTGTCCGCATAGAAATTTTACTGTATTAGTGTGATAATTTAACTTAGTGTTGTGGTATTGTTTAAGTGTGCGTGAGTAGTAACGAGAATAAGAAATGCATTTGTAGTTAGATCGTTTACATGTGTGCTACCTCGTCCCCCTCGGAAATTGGCAGAATGTTTTGTTAGGAAAGTTATAGCGATACCGTCTCCCCATACTAAATCCTCAAAGGTTAGAGGCCAAGTAAATTTATCTAGCCGAAGGAACTGAGGCCAGATAGGGATACGCGGCCTGTAACCCTGTTTCTCGCCGAGATTTGTGTATCAAACTTTCGATGAAATAAAACGAACTGATTTCGCCGAACTATGCTATTTAATTTATAAATATTACCCATATTACAGTATTGGATAGCATTAAAAATAAAACCTTTAAAAATTTAAAATTTTCGCGCCTAACTTTTATTTAAATTTGTTTGAGGTAATTTATTCTGGTAATATTGACATTCGTTCTAAGGTTTTTTTTTTCTGTTGCTGAAAATCAAGATCTAGTGTTTAAATTTGACGTTTAAAAACAAAAGAAAGTTTGCTTGTAGGTCTAGGTGTCAAATAAATATATTAAATCTCTTTACATATCATCTTAGCACATTTTTACCGGGTTACATTTAATGTAAGTAACATCGAGATTTTGTAGCAAGTTTGAGAAAAGTTAATAATTGCATATAAATAATATAATCCACATTGGATTGGGCCTTACGAGGATATCTAAAACTTCACAACAAATACTATACATAAATATATAAAAACTTATAAAACGGACATAGTTCGAAAACTATACCCACCCAATTACCCCTTATATTTTTATATTGAAACTTATAATATCATTTGCTAACAGCTGGCAGCGAATCTCCACTTCGGACCTCCTCGGCGACGCCTAGTTCCGGCGCCGACGACGTCCATACACGTATCCGGCGGACCACCACCGAGATACACACCTACACCGCGCAACACGCGAATGGTGAGCTACGTTTATAGACGGATGATTGGTGTGCCTAAAAATAAATATCTTGGGACATCTTACACAATCGACCTAGTCCCACGGTAAGCTCAATTAAGGCTTGTAATGTGGGTACCAGCAGTGTTATTCACTAAGGAAACCGCCTTGCTGTCAGCGCTGTGTCAGCGCTGCGGCAGCGTCGAGCCTAAAAATGGTATTCACTAATGCACTTTAAACGACACTAGCGCTCGGCGACGAATGCGGCGTGAGCTGGAACTACACTGCGTCGAGAGTTACCGCATACAGTTCGACGACGAGCTGTTCTATGTTAGTGAATACCGTTTTTCGCAGCGCTGCGCTCGACGTCGAAGTGAAGACTGTCTCGTCGAGCTCGTTGACGAACGCAGCGTCGAATGTGTGAATAAGAGAATAGCATAGCAGGCGATATATCGACAGTGGAGTGCTCAAACCCGATATGTCGAGACATTTTTTCATTGAAGTAACAACCTCACGTTTGTGTATTATTGTTCATATTTTAAAAACAAATTTGCTCTACTTATCGGGTTTGACCACCCAGCCCTCGATTTATAATATGATAGATAGATAGATACCTATATATACTTACATACATAGACAGCCCTGACCAAGGAACAAATATTTGTGATAAATAAATACACAAATAATGCCCTCCCCGGGATTCGAACCCAGAACCTCCAGCTTCGTAGGCAAGGTAACTACCAACTAGGCTACGGAGGCTGACAAAAAGTCATTAAACTTATTGTTTTAATAACTCAATAATAGTAAGTTAAGCACTAGTTTCTCAGAGAAATTTGACCTAAATAAGCTTCCCTTAACTTAAAAGCAAATGAAGAAAAACACCCTGTATAGTTGCCGATTTCTAAGACTCACCTTTTTTGACCTCTCTTAAACAACGGTTGCATAAACAACTATAAATTTGTTAGACTTTAATAATTACTACAGGTAGGACCATGGGTTACGAGGTTTCTAATACTAATATTACTACTAATTGTTGCAGCGGAGTGCGGTAACCACATGTCGAGTAAGGACTCCGGAATAAGCCAGATGTCTGACGTCACGCTCTCTAACAAGGGTGTTAATGGCGTACCCAACGGACATTATAATGCGTGAGTACACTTTTAGCGTTGTAATTTGCTATGCTATTTACTTTTAAACATGTTTAAAAAATATATTAAAAAGAATAGTACGATTCAAGTGCGAATAAAATGAAGTTAGAAATGAGTAGTGATAAATTAAAATACGGCGAGTAGCGATAAAGTAAAACAGAACCGAAGGGAGTGTTTTAAATAGTCCATTGTGCATCGAGGGAATTAATAACGAGAGTGTTAGATGACTTTTAATGACTCGAGTTAGTATTCCGCTTACCGACCGTGATGCATACAATATTTTTCATCACACTTGCCGACAAAAAATAAGCTTTAAGACAAAATATTATTAAATGACGTACTGATATTTCTATTACTCCCTAGGGAATTTCACTATATTACTCCCGCTACGCATGCAAGCAATGGTGCGCTTAGACAGCAAGTGTGATGAAATAGTACATTACGATACAAGTGTTTTTGCCATGATTACGGCCACCTGAGTCACGCTGGTTTTATGTAAAATTAATGCAATCATTTATGTATGGATGTAGTTCACGTTAGTAGGTGGCCCATTAAGGAAACACTTATGACTTATTAACACCAAAAAATGCATGTTTGCATAATTTTGCATAAAACCAGCGTGACTCAGTCGACCGTAATCATGGCAATAAAAAACGAAAAAAAGTCGATTCACCTGTATGTGTTCAAAAGTCAAAATATTTATTTGTCTAAAAGCGGGTGGTGTAACAAACAGGTGTTACGTAAATGCTAAGTACTCAACTTTTTCCCCTATGAGGCATACAAATATATACAGGGTGTGATTGTGCTTCTGTGACAAAAAAAAACAATTACAATGGCGTTATTAAACAATTATACTTACTTTATCTTGCAGCGAAAATGCTCGAGCTTTATCCGCCGATAGCTCAGAAGAAGCCAACAGCACAAAGGAGTCTTCCCCTGTACCGCCGCAGCAGCGGCTCGACCTGCCACACGGGTAAACTTATCTTATCTATCTTATCTTATCTTATCCACTGGACTCATTGGGAGGCTCTGAGTCACTCAACGAGCGATGGAGAGGGCAATGCTCGGGGTTTCTCTGCGAGATCGCATCAGGAATGACGAGATCCGCAGAAGAACGAAAGTGACTGACATAGCCCGAAGAATCGCCAGGTTGAAGTGGCAGTGGGCTGGCCATATTGCCCGGAGGACCGATGATAATAATCTTATGCACCGTTAAGAATGTTTCTTTTTTATTAACCATGTGGTGACGGCAGTAAGAATACATTTGTCATCACCCCAACTCCTCCTGCGGGTGTTGTAAGAGTCGTCAAGGGATTGAAGTGTCATTGATCATTATTTGATACAAGATTGTTGATAGCCAGCAGCGTCATCATACTGGAAACATTACTGCGATCGCCAATCCGCTTGCCCAGCGTGGCGATTATGGGCATTTACCTCCTAATGCGTCTATACGCATAGTTAATAGGAGAGGCCTACGTCCAGCAGTGGACTATCATAGGCTGATGATGATGATGATTATTACCTCCTTATCCTCTTTTTAAGTTAGGTTTTTTATAAAATGTCTATAAAAGTAAATTTATTAATAACATGCATTATTTATTATACTGTTTTGAAATAATAAGTCCACCTGAGTTTCTTACTGGTTCTTCTCAGGAACGGTGTAGGATTTGAACCAGTAGTAGATTTTTTTTTCTCTTGATAATGTCTGACGATTCGATAATGCTTATTAATAAGCTTACTTGAATAAAGAATATTTTGACTTTTGATATATTTTATTCTACTTAATGTTAAACTGTATATGATGTTGTAAATAAAATTATTGAATGATACATGACGTGTCTTTGAACCAATCACCACATTGGGTACATTCTGCATCTAAAAATAGTGCATCTAAAAAGACTGGTAAATTAAAAGTATTGTTATTCTCAGGGACTACAACAGCGCGCTCTGTCGTGACAAGATGAAGCCTTACGAAACGGATGAAAACGGATTCCTGATCACCAAATGTAAGTTTAATAATAATATAACCAAGTGACCAAAAAATCGCCTATGCGCTGCCTACCCGCTCAAACCGCTTATACTTAGGATGATTTATTTTTAAACAGTATTCTTGGTTTTCATAAACAATTTCTCATTCTCTTTATTGAAATGATATCGCTACGTGAAATAAGTACGTCTTTGTTCTAACAAAATTTAAATAGGTAATCGTACCTTACGGTAACAAGTTACGTGAAATTTAATTTATTCACTGCATCACCTGTATTTTATAATTTCATGATTTTGTTTACGATTATTTTGTTACTTCATTTATACTACTTCATTATTACATGTTACACGGACGTTGACGTAATTGAAGTGTCACTGACCACTATTTGATAAAAGATTGATGATGGGCAGCAACGTCATCATAGTGGACACATTACTGCGATCGCCAATCCGCTTGCCCAGCGTGGCGATTATGGGCATTTACCTCCTAATGCGTCTATACGCATAGTTAATAGGAGAGGCCTACGTCCTGCAGTGGACTATCATAGGCTGATGATGATGGTGATGATGACACGGACGTTTAAATACAAACATCATCCTGTGTGCAAGATTACGTCATTTTGACGTCACACGCACTTTTTGTCCGATGCCTGTTGAGGACTTAGATGGATTGCCTCTATGCCAGTAATTACACCGGCTATCTTACCCCCAAACCGAAACACAGTACTAACTATTCAGCGGCAGGTTAACGGGTAAGACGGTGGTAGCTATCCGGGCGGACCTGCACGAGGTCCTACCACCAGCAAACCCGATATACCCGGGAAATTTGACCGGTGTCCGTTAAGCTTTAGTGGCCGAGTGGTTTAGGTATGAAGCGAGAAAGCTGAGGACGTGGGTCGAATTTGGTATATGACATTTAATGTAATTTGTTCTACGAACAAATAAAACATGGAAGCCGCACGCCATACTAAATTACCGTTCAAAAACGGTCCTGAATTTTAGTTGACAAATGTCACTCCCTCTTCAATGCATCACAGCAACGAATTTCAATGTCAACCAATAAAAACTTAAACTGCCATTTAAAAATAGTTGTGATTGGTCCATCAAAGTTTTGATTGGCTTTATTCTATAAACATTTGTCAAAGACGTTGCGCCAAAATATGCGCGGTGTTAAGAAAAGCGCTATGTCCTGCCCATCTTGGCACAATTGAACAATTGTGTTTAGGGGCATTTTTGAGCTGGCATTAGACGTCCATGTTATATATGGTAGCTGACTTAGATGGATTGCCTCTATCTATGCCAGTAATCACACCGGCTATCTTACCCCCAAACCGAAACAGTACTAACTATTTAGCGGCAGGTTAACGGGTAAGACGGTGGTAGCTATCCGGGCGGACCCTGCACGAGGTCCTACCACCAGCAAACCCGATATACCTGAGAAATTTGACCGGTATCCGTTACGCTGGAGTGGCCGAGTGGTTTAGGCATCAGCCGCGAAAGCTGAGGACGTGGGTCGAATTTCATCATCATCATCATATCAGCCGAAAGACGTCCACTGCTGAACATAGGCCTCCCCCAAAGATTGCCACAATGACCGGTCCTGCGCCACCCGCATCCAGCGGACTCCCGCGACCTTCACCAGGTCATCAGTCCACCTTGTGGGGGGCCTACCCACGCTACGCCTTCCGGTACGTAGCCGCCACTCAAGAACTTTCCCGCCCCAACGGCCATCGGTTCTACGCGCAATGTGCCCCGCCCACTGCCACTTCAGTTTAGCGATTCGGAGAGCTATTTCGGTTACTTTGGTTCTGCTGCGGATGATCTCATTTTTAATCCGATCACCCGGGTCGAATTTGGTATATGACATTTAATGTAATATAATTGTTTCAAAATGTTTCCAAATTTGTAATAATTGTTCCAAAGTATTTGGTGCTGAGTCACTATTTTACAATTCAACTAAAATTTCAAATAAACCACTTGTACAGTAGGTATACAGGGTGTACTTAAGTAAAGGTTTCATTAACGATGTCTTTTACACACTGTATAAATGGACGCGGCTGAGTGCAACACACACATAGTGCAGTCATTGAAGCATTAATGCTCCGAATTTTTTTACTGTGAACCGAATTGCATACAATTTGGGAATTAGGTTCATCTTACCCTTAACTTCAAAAGTGAAAATGATTCGAACTGCGCAACCACCCTGGGGATGGTTGCCACCCCTTCTCGGGGGTGGCGTTTTTATTTTGCTAAATAACCTCGGATATCGATAGAAGGCCTAATTTTAAGCAAAAAATTATCTATAAAGTTTTTCAAAAAATCCAATACTTTTCAAGTTATTGGCAATTGAAAATTCGCATTTTTTTCACGTTTTTCATCGGTTTTTTATCAATATCTCCAAAAATTTACGTTTTATCGAAAATTTTGTAAGAACAGAATTGTAGCAGGTAAATAATAATAATAATAAATCATTTATTTCGAGTAAGTTACACAAACAAACAATGATCAATTTGGGTTTTTATAAAGTATTCTAAGTGCAATATTAAGCTAGATATTAAAGATCAAAGCCGTTTTTTATTTTGTCTGAAATTTAATCGATGTGGTCAATGCCATCTACCGGCGAGCAGATGCATTTTATGCATTCTAATACATAAGGATTTTGTAGTGCTTGAAATAAGCTTTAAAATGAGCACTATTAAAAGTATTTTGCACGGAAACTAAGTGAGCTGTATAGCAAACAAGTGGAGCATCTAATGTTTTTTCTTTTAAATCAATGGGTTTCTTAAGTGCCATTTCCACTAAAATTAAAATTAATCGCATTCCGCCTAGAATTAACTTTATTATGAAGAGTTTGATAGATAGTATCAGTTTGGCTGCTTCAGGACACATAGTTTTAAAAAAAAGTCACGATTAAATAAAAAACGAAATTTCGAATTTTCTTGAAACCCATTTTGTTTTAATAATATCTCAAAAATAACGACAGATACGTATAAAAGTGTATGAATTCAAAATTAAGGTATTGTCTGATAAACAATTTGGTTTTCTTGTTTTTTTCTGTCAAACAAAAATTGACTGAGATATTATTGTTTAAAGAGCGCGTGGTAGCGCAATCAGAGCCTCTCTTAAGCCCTTTAACCCTTCGCCGTTTTAGAAAAAGGTTTTTTACTATATATTGCAATGAAGGATGTTGTAGCTCTCTTAATTACCTTTACAATGGTTCTTAACCGACTTCAAAAAAGGAGGAGGTTTACAATTCAACGAAATATTTATTTTTATTTTTGTGTATGTTCCCCGATTATTCGAAGACGCGTGGACCGATTTAAAGAATTCTGTTTTTGTTTAAAAGGGTATACCTTCTGGTTAGTTTAATTGTCATCGAATCCAGATCTGATGATGAGATCCTGGAGAAATCGAGGGAACTCTTCAAATGTTCTAGGCACACATAACATTTTTCATTTATTTTCGAAGACTAATCAAGTATTTGCGTCTAGTCATGTACGTCTTAAGTTGGTGATCTAATGATGAAAGGTACAACTCCTTAACGATTAGGAGTTGAGGGATAATTCTTTAAATATAACACATTTCAAGAATTTTTGAAGCTATTCGAGTGTTTGCCTTTAGGTGGTCATAGTCTCATGTTGGTGAGCTGATGATGGAAGGTATAGCTCCTTAACGATTAGGAGTCGGATGATAATTCTTTGAAAATAACAAATTTCATACATTTTCGAAATCTATTCAAGTGTTTGCGAGTAGTAGTTATCGTTTCGTGTTAGTTAGCTGATGAAGGAAGGAACAACTCCTTAACGATTAGGAGTTGGGGGATGATTCTTTTTGAAGCTATTATTCGAGTATGCTGCCGTTTTGTATGGGACAGTCACATTAATTCACGCAATTTCGGCGTTGGTCCGGTAGTAAAAGTTGGTCAGTATGACTTAATACATTCACATCTTTCTTTGCTCTACTATGTGATACATACTGTATTTACTGTTTTAATTTGGGGGTGGTGTAGGGGTAGAAAACCTTAAGAATATGATAATCATTTTCGAGAGTGTGGAATAATATTTAAATCCAATTCATATTATCAAAAAAAAATACTATTTTTTATCAAGGGGTAGTTTTTAAGGGTTGAAAGGGGTTTAAGAATTTGATAATTATTATAGAGAATGTAAAATATTACTTACCCTATACTTACATCTTTTTATGTCATACCAAATTTTTTTGTGATTTTTTCAATTTAGGGGTTGTTTGCAAGGGTTGTAAGATTTTGAAGGGGTTGAAAATGATTTTCATATGAGGTAATTATGTTAGAAAATACTTTACAATTTCACCACTTCCTATTAGACTTGTTTTTAGCGATAAAATGGCTCAATGTAAATTTTGCCATTAAGGGGTTGTTTACAACCCTTAAAAATAACAGGCGGAGTTCAGATCATTTTCACTTTTGA